>BMAU01005285.1:197500-415419 GCA_019973935.1 Trichonephila clavipes
ATGATTTGAGAAAAACGCATAAATGGATAATTTTCCATTCGACGAAAATTATCCATTTATGAGCTTTTTCAAAATCACGGTTCCGAACGTAGTCAGAAACCTTAAATATACGAGAAACAGCATTAAATAAACTCTGATGAAATGTGTAAACATCTTCAAATTTAACTCCGTATAGTAGAGGACTAAATTGCATCTAAAGCTCTTTTCAAATTTCATTTTTACGAGAATTGATCATCCCCATATAACAAACTTTCCTTAAACATTTTTCTCGCCAATATTATTGAAAACTCACGTGGACACGGATGCCACGAGGATATCTGCCGGATATAGTCTCTTCAAAATCAGCAGAGTGGTAAGAAATCGCGATTTATCTCAGGAAAAAGTAATTTGTTACGCAACAAAGAAACAAAGTAGAAACAGAAAGATCTTACCGAATTGGCTACCGAATTTCTATGAAGCTGTCAAAAGTCATCCTTTAGCGACATCCAGAGTAATGCACTTAACTCACTCAACGGAAATCGACCATTGAAGTAGAGGTTATCATTGCCGCCGAACACGATCAAATGGCTTCAGATAGAAGTTTCAGTTTTATGGATTTATTTCTAGTTCTTTATTTCCTCTGTTTTGGTGATGTGTTCTGTAAAACAAAATAATTTCTCCGAAAGTGCAAAAAGAACGGGTTTGGAAAAGTTGGAAAATTCTATCTGTAACCGTGTCTTGCTTTCAGTTGCTGCTTCTTAGAATATTTTTTTTCTTCTGTATCTCATAAAGGAATGTATAAAAAGTTTTGAATATTTTTGTGGAATTTAAATCTAGGGAAATTATCAAACACATCAACACTTTCTAAAAATATATGAGATTTTGAGAATTTTGTTTCGTAATCCTCTACCGGTCTTTGAGAAGACAAAATTTGTGAATTTCTTTATTAAATTGTCTAATTATAACCATCATGCACTATTAAATACTAAATTATAATGAATGGAAATAGTCCAAGAGAGCTATTTGAATTAATTCAGAAACATCTGAAGTACTTACTTTTAAACTTGAATGAATAATTTTTTCCCCTATGTAATCTGAGGAAACAATTAAAAATGCTATAAACTAATAATCATCATAACATTTAATACTTTGTAAGCATTAATTATCATATCAAGGACCCCCGTAAATGTTATTTAAATTTGTGTTCGATATATTTATATAATTTACACAATACACCTGTACACTCACGAAGAGAGAAAAGTGAAACTTATTTTTCGCAATTCTCATCGTAAGTGGATACATGAGCCCAAGAGTCCTCAGGAAATCGTACACCAAAAGAGGACTGGAATAGATGTCCTCCCTATCAAGTCCTGCACAAAACAAAAGATGATCTGGAGTTGCCTGTACCAAATTGCATTTAGTACAATTCTCGTAAATTTTCTGGCCTAAGTGAAAGGAAAGGCCTCTAATGTGTTCACTTGCAAGCCTACTAATAGTTGTTTGGACGACTCTATCCGCCTTGATGGAAAGGGCACCACCTGGGGCCTGCCTATTATACCAGGGGTTGTTGTTGTTGTTGTGGCTAATGCCACCTGTCTGACGTAGTCAGAACGAGGCCCACGAAATTCATCGTGGCATGGGCAAGAGGTACGCCTGTCGTTGGCCTTGAGCACCATACAGGTGACAGTGCGATTAAGCTCAGAGAAACTTCCCCGAAGGGACGATAGATGGCGACACGACCTCTATCTCCACCTCCACAATTTCTGCAAGTGAACTGAAGGGGAGGGAAATATTCTCCAGTTCCTGCGCTAGTGAATAAGCCCACAAGACTACGGACCCACTGATTTAACGAGCACGTACTCCGTGTGCACTCGGAGGGTATTTGGTGACATCGAGCATCGAACCCAGGCCTTCCGGTCTGGAGTCCGATGCTCTAACCACTAGGCTACCCACGGCCTTATTATACCAGGGGTTGTTGTTGTTGTTGTGGCTAATGCCACCTGTCTGACGTAGTCAGAACGAGGCCCACGAAATTCAGACCAGGTCCATGAGCCCAAGAGTCCTCAGGAAATCGTACACCAAAAGAGGACTGGAATAGATGTCCTCCCTATCAAGTCCTGCACAAAACAAAAGATGATCTGGAGTTGCCTGTACCAAATTGCATTTAGTACAATTCTCGTAAATTTTCTGGCCTAAGTGAAAGGAAAGGCCTCTAATGTGTCCACTTGCAAGCCTACTAATATTTGTTTGGACGACTCTATCCGCCTTGATGGAAAGGGCACCACCTGGGGCCTGCCTATTATACCAGGGGTGAGTCGGAGGAGTCTTCCATAGTTCTTGAATCAAAGATTTCGTTTTAGAAAAAATTTCCGAGAAGGTCAAAGTTCTTCTCGACATTAAAGTTTCAGTGACACCTTCCTTGGCTAAAAGGTCAGCTGTGTCATTGCCAAAGAGACCAATGTGAGATGGAATCCATGGGAAGTATATCTCATGTTGCTGGGAAAGTTCTTTAAGATTTTTAAGAATTGAGACCGATGTTTTGTCTCCAACATTTGTCCAGTCGCTAAGGTGTTGGAGCAAAAGGAGAAGTAAATTAAGGTATTTAGATTAATTAAATTAGTCGGTTAACATAGATCATTAACTACTATAAATAACAACATTATTATAATATCTGTGAGTTTTTGCAGTGTTACGTAGAGAATAGTTTCAATAGCATACGTTCCTAATTTACTCTCAATCCAGTCATAATTTCCAAAGATGTCCGAAAGAAACAGCACAGGACTATATAATATAGATCAGGGGTACCAATCTTTTTTTTTGCTGGACCGCATGCATATGCCAGCTATTTCACGCGGGCCGCACCATGAGAATAAATGAGGGAGGGGAGAGGGAATTGCTTTAAGACCAAGAAAGCAATAGAAAATTAAAGTGTGGGAAATTGATCAAAATATAATGCATAACTCCTGTTTTGCTTTCTTTTAATTATTATTTTTTATGTATTTTTTTGTCACTAACTCTAAATTAAAAGGATTTAAGAAACACTCTTTCACAATTTCTGCATCTGTAAATGGTTTCGTATGTTTACCAATAATAACACAAACTTCATATTATGTCTATGTTACGACTGTGATATTACCACTGACAAACACTTTGTTTCTGCTGCAAAGATTATTCACAAAATAAACAATTCATCACCTCTTGAAAGAGATCTTTACGGAAAAGTATCATTGAAAAAAACACTTTCGTGACACAAATCAAACATTTACCGATCCATGTTTGTTCTCTACATAATTGTCCAACTACCAATCGTCTTTAAACGATATATTTTCTTCGAATATCTTTCACTTGCAATGTATGAAAAATAGTTAAAAATTAGTTCCACTCGTAAAATTGTTTCTACTCCATTGTTGCCTGTTTTTAATACCCATAACCGTTCCAAATAGAAACATAATATAAATTCCTGCCCTTACGACAACGACAACAAAAAGCAAAATTAATATATTTGACTTCTTGACAAAGAACCCCCCATTTTTAATACAATGTTCTTCAATAAGTAAATTTTTCAGAGCAATATACCATTACCGGGCCACTTAAAAAGGCTCCGAGGGCTGCTGGTTGAATATGGCTGATATAGATCTTAGCCTTAACACTAGAACGTCCGAGTTTTGATTGCCTTTAAACGTCCATTGGTGTCATTTCGATCCACACCGCGATATAAAATATATAAAATAACTCTAGGTAATAGCTAAATAATTGCATAACTACTGTTCAGAAGGGTTTAGTTTTAAGATTTTATGTAATTATTTCATTTAATTATCATATATTATGAACCTTTATAACTATATATCACTGTTCGTCTATCGGTATTTCTTCACAATAGGCTTGTAGTTCTTTATACAATTTTCAATAAACTTGTCCCAAACTTCCGAAATAATGGCAAATTTGTCAGTTTGAAGTCTCTGATAACTTGTGGATTTAAAATCAAATCTTAACAAACAAAGAATTTCTCGAAACCTATTCCTACACATTGTTCTTTTCCAAAAAGTTAAGCCACCAAGAATCAGACCATAGGGATTGCAGTTTAAGTTTTTTAGCACCACTTACACCGCTAGCGTACAGTATCGCTAGAAAAGCACGGAACAAATCAACAGTTATAGACCATACAGTTTTGTGTTAACGTCTGCGCATTTCCATGTGTGTATGATCTAATAAAATAGCATCAATTTAAAGAAGCCATGAGCTCACAACGAATTCATTAACATTATGTTGCATGAAGTTTATTGGATCCCTGATTTGTTGCGAAGCATTTCGAATCGCAAATCTGTCAGGAACAATACCATTATGCAGGATCCATTCTCTGCTATACTTAGAAACATATATATTAGGGTTTACTAGAATATTATCATTTTCACCTGAATCTTTTTTAGATTCCTCTTGCAGCCAATTTTACACAATCTTGTTTCTTCATCGGAATCTGAGTAGGAATAAGAGAGCCATCATCTCATTCCCTCTCAGAAAACTCTCGTAACAAATTAGCAATTTCATTTTTCTATGAGGCCTTGTTTCAGGATATTTGCTTTGTACAAGGTTCGAAAATCGAATGATTTTTTACGAGCAAATAAACAAGTTCTATGTAACGAAACACATAGGTCAGTGCTTCTCAAACTTTCAATACTGGCTCCCACTTTTCAATCCAATTTTTATCGCGCCCCCTTGTACATTAATAATGTACTGAATGCAATTTTAATGCACTTTTTTGACGCTAAAGCTACAATACGCGATCTTAATTATAAACCATACAAATTAATAACATAAGTATTAAATTTTGTTTACATTACTTTTAAGCAAAAAAAAATAAGTAATAGGATAGTTATTATGTTATTTTTCCTTTCTCTATTTTTTAAATTGAACATATTGCAAAATGCGGTGACTGCTTAGAAGACAAAATATAGACATCAGCTAAATATAGAAAAATAACTCAAAGGGTTAATTTCCAATCATAAGCATTCCTTATAAAAACTTTGCTTTGCAAGACAAGCCCATGGAAGTCGTTAATACTTATTAATTTTTTTCTTAATTTAGTATTAATTAATTAGTTATAAAATACTTTGTGCAGCAGCACTGATACATTAACAGTATACCGGCTGAAGTGCCCGCTCTTTACATGAATTCATTTATAAGAAAATACACTGCTGTACAATTGCTAAGGACGGATAACACTATCATCCATTGCAAACAGAAAATGAAAGGAAGCAAAATGTGGAAAATTAGAATAAGTGCGGGATATTAGTAAGAAGAGAGAGAGAAGTATGAGTATGCAATTTTTTTCCACGTCTGTTCATCACGTGATAGCGTTCATAAGAGCTTTAAAGGTTTTGATGCGTGTGGACAGTTGTTGTTTCAAGTCAAAGTTTTACAGGAAACATTTAATAGACGAACTTAAAATTTTTGCCATGTCTTCCCGACATCACATAGATGATTTTATGCGTCGCCGAATTATAGGAAAGATCGAAGAAGGGCGAAAAATAACAGATGTTGCCAGGGAGTTCAACATCACTCATAGCGTTCTTTCACGGCTGTGGAAGTCATTTAAAACTACTGGAATGTGTAGTAGACGGCACGGGGGAGGTCGTGTTAGAAGTACGACGCCTGCAGAAGACAGATATATCGTCCTATCAGCAAAAAGGAACAGGCGCACCACAGCTCAGCAGGTGGCAAATCAGTTTCTTGCTGCCTCAGGGAAGCAGATCTCCCGAAAAACTGTTGACAGACGTTTGAGGGGAAAAGGACTATACGCACGCAGATCTGTTGTGTGTGTCCCATTGACCAGACAGCACCATACTGCCCGTTTGTAAAGGTGTCGTGAGCACCACAATTGGACTGAACAGGACTGGGCATGCGTACTATTCTCAGATGAGAGTAGGTTCAGTCTGTCATCGGATTGTAGACGCCAACTGATCTGGCGCGAGAGTGGTACTGCTTATCGTCCAGAAAATATCCAGGAAAAGGACCGATATACGACATGCAGTATCATGGTGTGGCCGGCATCATGATCAATGGCCACACGCGCATACATGTGGTTGCGAATGGGACTATGACGGGCCAACGATACATTGATGAAGTTCTTCCTCATGTTATTCTTTACCGTGATGCTGTCGGTGATAAATTTGTTTTTATGGACGACAACGCAACATGTCATCGAACACTCGCTGTTCAGGATTGTCTAGAGAGAGAGGGTATTCAACGTCTCGTATGGCCAGCGCGTTCTCCAGATCTAAACCCCATTGAAAATGTGTGGAATGCTTTGGGGAGGCCAGTTGCTGGTCGAAACTATCCTCCGTCAAACAAGAACACCCTCATCCGTGCACTCACAGAGGAATGGGATAAATTGCCTCAACAGCTGCTGGATAATGTTGTGCAAAGTATGGTACGACGTGTGGAATGTTGCATCACACTCCACGGTGGACATATCCCGTACTGATACCTTTCTTTAAGGTGCCTGCTGACTTTTAGATGCATTGTTCCATTTCTCCGTACGCAGATCAAATGAACATTTTTTTTTTCTTTCAGATGTTTCACAGCTTTTGTACTTTCCAGAACAATAAATATTCTTTATTCTAATGTCTGAACAGTGTGGCAACTATATTTTATCCTACTAGGCCTCATGCCTCGCTTAATGTTATGCTACATAGCAATTTGTGATCCGTCCTTAGCAATTGTCCAGCAGTGTAAAACATTATTGATTAGTAGCTGAATTGTAAGGAGAGTAAAGCTAAGTGCACGACAATGTTTACAAAAATGTAAAATGATTTTTTTTAATGATTGCTCAAATTCTCATTAGTTTTAAGCGAATTGTAATTTTAAGACACACAGAAATAGTATTTGTAATTTATGTTAAATAACGAACAGTAATATAAAATTCCGATGAAGAATAATTGTATTATTTTTAATATATAAGCGAAAAATTTCAACATGATTTAACCCAGGAGCAGGTGCGCACTCGATACGGTCAAGCGGGGTTATCGAGTCACCCCAATCCCTTTTTTAAAAAAATTATTTTATTGTGCACGATACAAATCGTGATTCCAGTGAATAATTTAATTAAAAGAAAGTAAACTTACCTACTTTCAATGACTTTTCAATTTTTCTTTGGTAACAAATAAATAGTTAAACCAGAATTAAAACGATTTCGTGATTTGTGTGTCCCGCGCGACTACTTCCGGGTAAAAACTGTATTTAATATGATATGTATGTTACTGCTAAAAAAATTGTGTAAAACGTTTTTCATTATGCCTTATATATTTGAGAATACTCATAAAAATAAGTCTTGGCCAAGTAATCCTTCAAAGTGCTCTCCGCAATTTTCTGAATATCATGAAACTCTTTTGCATGGCAAAAGGCGCAACAGAGAAATACATTACTTACAACTTCCCTAAATGAGAAACAAACACATAAGAGATGGGTCATAACTAAATGTACCAATAACTTAGAAGGTCAAACAGATTATCAGCAAAAACAGATTACATCTATAATGTGCTGCATTTCAAAAATAATCACAGTGATGGATTTTTTATGTTCCTAATTTTCTTCGATTCTGGGACTTGTTTTTCTCTGAAAGAGTAGTATGTTAGGTTTAAAAAGAAAATTTAATAAAAAATCTCTCATCATGGGATAACAGTAAATCAAATAAAAGTTTTTTATTTGGTTATATGTTCAAAGATAGCTAATTGGGTATTGAAGAAGTTTTTATTTTTGATGACTTAATATCGCCTATAAATTATATCAGAGTAAAAGAGCATTTTTTATTATGTCTGAAAGTATTTTGTTTACATTCATTCCAGATTATTAATTACTTTTTAAATATTTTATTTTCGATATGCTCGCGTACCCCTTGTATGGTTATCGCACCCCCCAGGGGGCGCACCCCACAGTTTGAGAAACACTGACTTAGACTCAACAATTTTTAGTTTAATTGATTCATTTCCGCTCTGAACAATATAACACTACATTCAAGGACAAATAAATGTGAGATAGTACTTTGAGATGTTTGGTTTACTACTCGTATCACTTAGTGAATTATCTTTTGCTGTACGAAACCTATTTATAATGATAAAGCGCCTTGATGTCGAAACGACACCATTGGACGTTCCAGGTATATTTAGTTGTAAAATCTCACCTAATTAACCTCAAACCACAAAACAGTTTCTGTGTAATTATCATGAAAAAAGATTAAAAGTAACAAAAAATTTTCAAATCACCTGCTAAAATGTGGAAAGGAGAAAGAACTAAACAAGGTCCGGTGTGTAATAGACCCCGAGGAACGTTCTGATGTTGAGCAAATCTTATAGTTTTTCTTATTTCATAACAAGATGACTTCAGCGATAAGCAAAATTTAGGAGTTATTATATGGCTTTGTAACCCTCTGAGAATTAATTGTATAGTTATCGTTCTATCACAATTTCCCATTTGAATTTTTCCTAAACAATTGGAAGAAGGTGTAAAACATTTTAACCTTAAATATTTTATGTATATATAAAAAGTTTGAGATGTGTTACAGCTAATTATTTTTCCATAACTGATTTTTATATTTCATAATATTATCCCTTTTTAATTTGTTATATTTTTAGAATTGTAACAAAAAATATGTGTGGCTTTTAATAGGAAAAGCAATGAAAAGAAGTTTACTACCATCCAACGTTTTAAACATTTGTTTCGCATTAGGGAAACTATTTTTTCGAACTTTTATGCATCTATATTAGACGAATAAATTTTGGTTATATTTCCATAACCTATGTTGATTCTGTTGCTTCAGGTTCGAATAAAGATTCATAGTCCTAAAAAGCACAGTCCTAATCTAACTCCGGTGTCACTCTCGTCATTTGTATTCAAAATTACGAGTCTCTACACCGAAAGTCTTCAAACTGCTTCTTAATGCTTTATCCGTAGAGTAATTTTATGTTGTGAACAGCTGCGATCTTAAAAGTGAGGTACACAAAGTGATACATGGGTGTAAGCCGAAAAATTGGGTTCACAATTACTTGCGAGTATTAAATCATTAATTAATTGAATTTGAGGTTCTCTTAAAGGTCGCTGCCTCTTCTCCATATGCGCCTGCAATATTCAACATGATGGTGCTAATCGTTTTCAGTGCGTCTTGCCTGTGTGTAACTTTTTTCCAAGTGGTTCAAACAAACGGTGGTTCATTGCGGTATTTCGAGTCACAAGTCCACTTGTGAGATTGGTGGAAGAGAATGAGAGGTGGGAGACCCTTGACCCCCCAGGGTGTTCTTCCTCAAAAATGGAGTGTTATTGAGCCAAATATTTCTGTCACTTGCATGGTGCTCAAAGCTACGGTTAACGACAGACGTACAACTAAACCTGGCCAAGGCCATGATCAATTTCGTGGGCATTGCTCTTATATTGCTTTCGATCAGATGACATTAAGAACAACAACACACGCATATATATATATATTATTGTAACAATATTTTTAATGAAAAGAGAGAGAGAGAGAGATTATTTATCAGAATCGATACTCACATTTTCATTTCTAGAAGTGTGTGGTGATATAATTTAAGTTAAACGCGAATATCTTTGGGCATACACTGTAGATTAGTGCAACGGTTTTGTTTGAAACGTTTGAATGTTTTCAGTTCAGAAGCATGGTTTCCAAATTGTAATTAATTTCAATATTTCTGCTCCCAATTACTGTATTGAATTTGTTAAAGTTTAAATTTTAGCATTTTTTTTTCAAAAGTTCAAATGATGGTACTCGTTTGTAAAGAATTTTAATTTGTTGGAAATTACCTGTAGTGTAAAAATGTTTATCTGAAAAAAAATTTTAAATGCTTGTGAAAAAGTCTTCTAAGTTTTCGAACTTTCAAACATTTATTTATACATTTGTATATGAAATTTGGTTAAATTTTATAAAACGCACGCACAAAAAAAGATTTTTGCTTCTAAAATTAATGTGATTAAATTTACCCTTAAAATACCCTTTTCCATATAAAACGCTGTACAGCGATTTATAAATAACTACTAATTTTAGACAGCTTTACGATATTTAAAGTAATAAATTCGGATATTAGAAAATAACTTATATTTCATTATTCTCTTAAAAGTCATCTCTGAGGTGTACCTAGATAATCATTTTCGTCAATCCTACTTTGAGAGAAACTCTCTGAAGATTACTTTATGTATGATTAAGTTGAATTCCTTCTTATAGTATTAATTTTGACGCCAAGACTCTTTGAATATATTTCTTGGCAACATTTCTGTTATAATAACAATTAATTTATCTATATTTGTACCTAGTCTAATGGGAAGAATGCATCGGGAGCAAATAACGGATGTAGGGATTGATCGAGGTTATTGGTGAGTAGATACTGCTATAGAGATTGTAGTCATAAAGATGGAAAATCCATTGTATTCGTAAAATTAATTACAAGGAAATTTTCCCTATAACTTCGCTTCAAGGAATATATATTTAATTAAAATATCATTACGAGGAAAGTTGTTAAATTAGTTTGTCGTCTAGTTTGTAATAATTGTAGTCGATAGTGCTTTCTCGGAAAAAAATATTGATTTTTTTGGCACAGTTAGAGTTTGTTTGAAGTTGCAATTGTTAATATTAAAAATTATGAGCAATTAAATTAGTTTTATGAAAAAAATGATTTAACTTACTTATGACATTAAATATCTCATCCAAGGAATGTAATTGTCAAGAGTATTATGTTTCATATATATATATATATATATATATATATTTACTTCCATAAACAGAACATTTACTCTAATTGCTGTATTTTCAGCAATGCTTCAAAACACTATTATTCAGCATAAACTAAATTTTCAAAATTATCTTCCATTATCAAATCAATGTTACTTTAAGATATAAACTTGATCATAATGTTTCACAATGTTACAGGAAAGAGTGTTTATTAGCGTCGTTCCCTCTATTGGCAGAATACCCAAAAGAGCCAAACTCACTCGAAAGGGGTTAAGTACTTCAAACGGTTACATGAGAAACAACCACACCTGCGTTCAATCTTTATTAAATAAAGACTTAGTTCACAAATTTACAGAAGTACATAGCATAAATTTATATACGGCAAATTATAGGTAATTTCAAAAATGCATGCATAATTACATAATACAAATATACAAAAACCGAAAAATAATAACAGAAAACATAGAGTGTAAGAGAAGGGGGGAAATATTATTCGAACAAACTTAAAAAAACATCAAGAGCAAAACAGATATAACAATTAAAACGCATGCATTGCGCAAACTCGAATAAATAAATAAAAACCAGGACACATTAAAAAAACGTTTCTCAAAAAACCTCATTTTTCCAGCTGACGCTTCCACGTGATGCTTTTCCTTTTTAATGTATCTTCAGTTTTAAATAAATAAGTCGATACCGGAAGGAAAATAATGCATTTTAGAACCTCACCACTTGCCTTTAATCTATTGGTGACAGACTTCATAGTCTCAACCATGGTCAAGTGACGAGGATCCCACCGCAGCTAGGATCCTCTCTCCAAACTTCCAAACCACTCCAAAGGAAGGTTTTTTTAGCCTCGACTAATTTAAAATACATCAGCTCCTTTACACGGCTTATCTTCGGTGGCTCTAGAGCTCAAAATCAGAAACAAGACTAATGGCCTGACGGGGCCTAGTAAAGTTAAAAAAAATCAAAATGGTACCTGAAGGAACACAGCCTAAGCTATTGTCAGTGGGTAACAATGTGTTTTAAATATCGAATCATTGATATTTTTGACTTTGTTTTTTCTAGAATTTGCTAATACTCATAAGTAAAAACATTAAATTCAACGCATTTATTATATTTAAGCATACTTTTGTTCGTTTCTGTTTAAAGTCTCCTTTAAAATATATATATATTTTTTGCACATACTATGCTTTCAGCTCTTGAGAATTATTCTATTAAATGTTATGCTCACTCTTATTCAATTTAGACAAAAAAGAGATAGATTTATAAAAGGTATTGCTGGGGAATCTCTAAAATGCTGTTGAGCGAAATAGTAAATACTACAATATATATTGCTTATTACATTCAATCATTTCATCAAATATATGAACGTTATTGTGATCTTATAAAATATGTAGTAATATCTTACAATCGTTTTATACTTGTTAACTAATGGTATTTAGAAATCCGTAAATCATAAACCAATGCAATCCACTCCTTGATCCTAGCAATTCTGCTTTATTCTTACTAATCAAAAAATTGCGCACGAGGTCATTTAAACAGTGTTTGTCTTATTATACAAGATTCCGAATGCTTCTTTAATGAAATGTATCTCATGTCTGTTTCACTTAAATAGAGACTAAAATATAACATATTTTTCTTCAATTAAAAGATAGTTAACGCAGGGCTGTCAAAGAGAAGGCTCATCACTCTTAGTACTAACCTTAATGTAGAATGGATGTTAAGTTTCTGGATAAGCTCTTAAAAGTAATTCATTTTGCTGTTGGAAAAAATCCAACAAAACAGCAATCCAACAAAATGTTCTCAAAGTTTCCTCCAGATTTTTGGTATAGCAAATGTATTGAAATAACTTTCCTTTTGATCCGTTGTGATCGATAAAAATACTCCATAATGGACAACAATTTAATGAATAGTTCAACACACACATGTTCTTTTCTTTTTATCAGGTGTAATAAACGAAATTTTATGAATATGTAATAGTTTAAGTTTTTTTATTTATTTTTTATTGTTGAATTTCATTCGTGTAATTTGTAACTTTGTCGATCAGGAAATTTTACTGATTTTTGTTTCAGGAAAATGCAAAACATTTTCTTGAAATGAAGGTCATCTATAACATTTTCTATCTTGATAAAAGTATTTCGCAAATTAGTTTTGTTTCGAACGTTTCTGCATGACTTGGCCCTTAAAAATAATTTTTATATTTGCATAATGGCGTGAATAAATCAAACAAACGCAATAATTTCTATCAAGTCTTTGAAGCTTAGAATGTAGTTACCAAATCAGATTTAACCATCAATTTCCTATAAACTAATGAAAATTTTAAGTATTCCACACTACATATAAATGTGTACTTCATAAACAAATATATTTCATTCCATAAGCCTTGATAATAGCAATTTGACTTTTATTTTCATTTAACCTTAAATTGCACAAAAGGTCCTTTTAAACTGGTTTGCAAAATCAGTTTTTTTTAAATGTATGAGTTTACAAATGTTTTTCTAAAGAAATTCAAACCAGGATCTGTTTCAGTTTCAATATGGCATACATTTTTTATCTATTAATTGTTAGCTAGCACATGGAGAATGGATTTTGAGATAAATAACACAATCATAAGAGTAATTCCTTTTTTTGTTGATTCATACAAAAATAACAATTCCCTAAATGTACTCTATTTTCTATAGACCATTTGTATTGCGAAAGGCATTAAAATCTCTTTTCCTTTGATCGACCCCTTGAAATTTGTGACATTCCCCCTCTTGGGAGAATATCTCACGGAGTGTCAGCGTGAGCTAGAGGATTAACGGAAGAACTAGAGGCATACATAATCTTAATATATCTTTATTAAGATTTTCAACTTAAACTTCTAGCAAATTAAATTATAATAATTTATGTGAGAGAATCTACGATGGTAAAATACGCAACACACAATATACATAGATAACAACTTAACCTAACTCGGACCACTATCAATAACTGAATCGCCTAAGCTCAATTCTAATACAATCACTGATTCTAATATTAAATAGTCAATCCTACCTTGTTGCAGTCTAAAGAATCAATCACTAATATCATAAAGTAAATCTTGTATCTACTTGCGTGCACTGGTATGCACCTTGATTATCTATATCTTATCACTTATAACTTCTAATCACCTCCACGTAACCTTATCTAAACTTGAACCACAAACTATATTAACATTCCTCTACTTGCCATCAGCTGCCACAAATTGCCATCAAATTACCATTACTCTAAGTTCCGATATTTTAAAGCTTGTTAATTTGCATCTTTCATTCACACTTCACTTCTTGGATTTAGTTGGAAAAGAGTTGCCATTAATTCTGGCCCAAATAATCCAAAGGACTTACTAAAGAAAAGACGAGTGAGCCCGTCACAAATTGAGTAAAACAACAAAAACAACAAAAGTGTGTACGCCAGTGGTTAGTTAACTTGACAATTTCATACCAAATATTAGGCTTTTAGCTATGTTTAATTAAATAAATTAGTCTTCTTCAACGAGTAGTGCTGACAAATTCTTCACGAATTTAGAGATCTTTTAATTAGAATTAACACACTTATCAGAATTTTTAATTTTTTTTGTTTGTCTGACCTCAGTTTTGTTCATTCATGTGGATGTTCTGAGAGTACTATTGAGAGAAGTGATTACATTAAAGCAGTGTTTCTCAAACTTTCAATACTGGCGACCCAATTTTCAATCACAATTTTTGTCTCGCCCCCCTGTACAACAATATTGTATTTACTGCAATAAAAATGCACTTTGAGAGAGAGACGCTAAAGTTACAATACGATCTTAATTACAAACCGTACAAATTAATACGATAAGTATATTAAATTTTGTGTATATGTAACTTTTAGTAATATATATATTTTAAGAAAATTACTTAAAATATATATATATTACTTAGAATTATGTTATTTTTCTTTCTCTAATTTTTAAATTGGAACGGATCGCAAAATGATGTATTTAATTAAAAATTTATTTCCTTCAGCATTAATTTCTCAAAGTACAAATGTCATTAGAAAAATAGTCTAGTCATTGTCGCTCTCTATCATATCCATCACATCTGGCATTATAGGGTACGTTTGCGTGAGTCTGGGCAACCTATCGGACGTCTGCGCAAAACATGTAAAAATGCTTTTCCTCGTACAATTCCAGTCAGTTTTGGTCGACTCGATACTCCTATAGCTACCGAATCTAGCTTGAATGTACATTTTTTTTAATTTCCACGTTAATTGTAATTCAAGGTAATTAAGTATTTACGGCAGTAGATTAAAACAATATCATACATACATTTTGAAGTCGTAAGCAAACATTCGAGCATAATAAAGAATCAACAAGTACACAGACGAACGAGCATGGTTCCGAAAATTAAATCAAAGCGATCGTCTCAAAAATACTTAAATTTTGGATTTACCACTACTGAAGTAAATGATGGAAAAAAAGCCTCAGCTCGATATGTGTTAAAACTTACAAATCTGTAGAACAACATGCGAAAGTTGTTTTTAAAACATGTAAAATCATTTAGCTATGTTGGCAAATAATTTTAAAAATTATTTTCTGGATGAGGACAGTTTGGTAGCAAGTTACGAGTGGATTAGGGATCTATTTCAAGATACTCCAGAAGGAGCTCTCAACTTCCGAAGAAGAAATCTTCATAGATTTCACATCCAGTGAAAAATTAAAAGGCAATTTTGTAATAAATCGCTCTTTGAATTTGGGGTAGAGGTGGATAAGGAATTATCTGTACTGAAAACAAAAGCACTTCGTATACTATTACCATTTTCAACATCCTACCTTTTTCAAACCGGATTTTCTGCAGTGGATGCCTTGAAGACAAAATATAGATCTCAGCTAAATATAGAAAATAACTCTTTAAGTGTCAATTTCTGATATTAAACCTTCCTTTGAAAAACCTCTACAAGACAAGCCCGTGGAAGTCTCTAATAATTATTAAACTATTTCTTAATTTAGTAATAAGATTGATTGATTGAATATTAACGTCGCACTGTTCAGCTGCACGAGGGCTTTTGACGACGGACCACGTAATTTTGAACCATGGTCAAGTGACGTGGATGACACCTGAGCTGGCACCCCTCTCTCCTAACTACCACACCACACCAACGGGAAAACGTTTCAAATCTCAACAGATTTAACGTGCATCGCTGCCCTACACGGCGGGTCTTTAGTGGTTGACAAGGCAAGCCACGATCCGATACCTATACCACTCGGCTACAGCGGCCAAATTCAGTAATAAGAAATTATTTATAAAATACCTTCTTCAGTACTGATACATCAAACGTATACTGGCTGAAACATTCGCACGAGTTCATTTTTAAAAAAATGAAACATTATTCTTGATGTAATAGCTGAACTGTAAGGAGAGTAAAACTGTGTGCACGACATTGTATACAAAAATTAAAATGATTTTTTTAGATAAATGCTATAATTGTAAATAATTAAAAGAACTGTAATTTTAAACCTCACACAATTAGAATTTTTAAATTTGAAAAAAATTAAAATTCCGATGAAGAATTTGAAAAGACTTCAAAATGTTTTAACCCGGGAGCAGGCGCGTACTCGATACTAACATTAATGGTACGGGGGGACTTAGTCACCCAATCATTTGTTTAGTATTATTTTTTGTACACGATACAAATC
Source organism: Trichonephila clavipes (assembly GCA_019973935.1). Taxonomy (NCBI): domain Eukaryota; kingdom Metazoa; phylum Arthropoda; class Arachnida; order Araneae; family Nephilidae; genus Trichonephila; species Trichonephila clavipes. Next base: position 213,889 of record BMAU01005285.1, read on the forward strand.
GGAATTCTAGTGAATATTTTAATTCATGTGGATGTTCTTTCAAGGACTATTACTTTAATGATTTGAGATAAAACTGAACTAAAATGATTCAAAAGTTAAAATAATATTGACGCAAACAGACTTTTATACATACAATGTTAAAAATCAATTCTTTTCCAAATATCGCAAAACTCAATTATTTACAATTTCCCTAAGCGAAAAGCAAACGCATAAAAGATTTATTGATAATAACCATACCATAAGATTGAAGGTCAGTAAATTTTAGCAAACGTAAATGAAAAAAAATGACTTCCTTTTCTTTTTCTACAACTAAACATATTTCAACATAATGTGGAAAGGGTCTGGGTTTCGTTTTCTTTTAACGAGTAATATTTTATTTGTTTTTCATTGGAAATATGCAAAAAAAAAATCTTAACTTGGTTTTCGCTATTTGATGACGGAAAAAGCCAGATAATTAACATAAATTATGTCAGTGTTGTGTGTATTTTTTTTATTTTGTTTTACGGTTATTTTTTTAAAAAAATTTTTTTTCCTGAGCATACATGAACACGTAATATTGATACAGATTTTATACATACAAGTAAATAAGTATTGTATGAAAATTAATTTTTACAAATAAAAGAAATTCATTTTCAAAATTTTATATGAAAACTGGATGCAAAAATCACGCCTTTTTTAACGTTTTTTCTGAGCATAATGAACACGTAAGAAATTCATTATTTATATATTCAAATTTGCTGGAATCTCATTGGAAAATATTTCTTTGTAACTAAAAGACTAGTGAATAGTGAAAATAAATATCTCGTAAAATATTTCGTATAAATGTTTCGTAAATATCTCGATAGGTCGTTCTTATTTCCATAACCTTCAGTTTTAAAACCCAAAATTTTGAATTTCAACATTGAGTTTTGAACCAATATTAAACCGGTAACTTTGTCACTTAACCCTGGTTCAAAAGTATGATGTCCATTGCCAGAAGCCCTCATGTAGCCCTAAATGGCAGCATTAATAAACCATACACCCCTGATATTAAAAGAAGTTAAACCAGGACTGTCCAAAATATAAACGAAGTGAAATGTTCCTAAATATCGAAGCGAATGAGTGTCTTCTGTACTTGTCCATTAAACAGCCATAATGACACATGGATTACACATTTTAAAAAATGTAGTAATGTTTAATGAGACTCGAACTTTGATGCGCTTGCGTTCTACAAATCGAGTTACACACATTAACAAAATATTTATAATTCAGATACTGATGTACGAACAGCAGCGCTCTCGCATGGCCAATATTTCGGCACAAGGACCCTTTAACTATATGAATGAAAAGTAAATTAAGAATTTTTACCTAAGCTAATATAAAGAAATAAATTTAGAAGCACATCCAACTATTTTTTCCATAGTCTTTTTTACACGATTTTGAAGTAACATGGACTCTTAATATACATTTTTACACACACTTTTTTTTAGCCTTTCCTCCCCTACCAGTTTTTTAATTCTATTTTTGACATTGTAATCAGAAGGCGGTCGACTTATTCTTACATGTGTGAGCAGGGCATTTTTTAACCTCCCTGCATCTCTAGCCACTTCAAATTGTTACACTCCCTTATTTCCAAAACATCCTCTTTCTTTAGTTCTTGCATTGACAGATTTGGTTCAGAAAGAATTTTTCCTTAATCTTACTCTTTTCTATTTCTTTGTTTTTGCTTTTCGGGGAGTCTTTCCATTATCCACCACCTATGGATCCTCCGTGTCCTGGACTGGCAACCAACAGCAGAAAGAAAAGAACAGTGGCATGTTTTAGCCACTTTTGTTCATTCTTTACACCTTGCGGCACCACAGACCACCCGCCTACCCTTTTCTAAATTCTCTTTTCTTCATACGTTCAAATCCTTTTGTATTCCAAGGTTCATTGACTGATTTTCCTCCAGTTGACCCTAGCAGTCATGATGATCTTCCAACAGTTGATTCCCATTAATTTGAGATCCTTTTCAACATCGTCCAACTACCGTGTAGGTGGTCGCCTTCTAAGTCTGGTCCTTTCAGTTTTCGAAAAATGTTTCTTTTTAGTAAGAAAAACATCGGCATATCTGTACAGATGGCACAGCCACCTAATACGTGATGCTTTTATAGTTACCACAATGTCAGTCCCGCCCTATTTGCCATATTTCTAGAAAATTTCTTTTGTAAATTAGTACACTAAATTAACGAAATCATTTGCAATTACGGTGTAGAGTTTACATTATTCTATGAACTGTTTTCAACTTGATAATTATCATGATTTTCATCGCTTAACGCATTACCATATTTTACTTTTAAACATCCTTATTCTTAGTTGAGTCACTGTCATTGTACTTGTACATCAAAGGTATTCTTTGAGCTTTAATCATTGCAAAATCATTAATAACATCATTGTGATCTATTTCCAACGTATTATCATTGAGTGCCTAGCAATAACACGCTGATAAAAATTTCATTTTCCGTAGTAGATCTCTTTCCATCTTTACTCGCTAGGCGGTGGTACGTTGACTGTATAATTTAACTTATCCTCTTTTTTCGCATTCCAATTTTCCGCACTCTAGGCACATTTTCCGCACTCTAGGCACATGCCTTTTTCCACACTCTAGGCACATGCCTTTTTTGCACTTTAGGCACATGCCTAACGTGCCTTAGGAAAAAGTGGACCTTTGTGTGAGTCACTTGGTCTACTTCCTGCCTTTTTTCTTTTTAGTCTAGAGTTACAGAAAATACACGAATTTTACTATCCGTTTTTTTTATTATTTTGTTGTACTTCAACTTGAACACCACATTTTGTGTTAAAGCCTTTTGGATGAGAACGATGTGATCGATTTGTGACACTTTATGGTAACAAAGAAGTCGTTAAGGACCAATTTGAAGGTGAAGTGCAGCATTAACGGCTGAATTAATTCTCGAGGTCTTGAAAATTGCTACAAGAATGAAACAACATTTTCTTACTCACGATCCTGACATAGAGCGTGCATTAAAATTTGAGCGTAATCTTAAGTTTTTATAGCAGGATGTCAAGAAATATGTAAGCAGCTTGAGAATCCCCCCCCCCTCCACGCAAAAAAATAAATAGCCGTTAATAAGAGACTTTGTAACAGGAAAAAAAACAGAGGCCGTTAATAAATAGTGAAATTCTTCATTAGAATCAATGGCGATGGTTTTGATAGATGCATTGACTGATGATATCATTTGTGATCCAGTTAGTAATAAAAGTGTACGCTTGTTATCAAGTAGCGAGGAATAATTGTTAGTTAGCAGTTTTAGTTCCTAATTTCAATTTCATTATTGTGTTTTATGTACTTATAGACTGAATTTTAATTGTAAACTAATTTTTTATGTAACAAAATTGAATTCTTTTGTAAATATGTTAAATATATTTCATTGTTACTATTTTTGTACGGTTTTGATTTACACCTTAAATGATTTTTTTAAAGTTGTGAAGAATATATTACCAAATTTTTTTACCGTAAGTCGCAAATATTTTTGTGGAATTTTTTTTGGTATGTTTTTTTAAGAAACGTATACACTGTGTAAAATAAGATAATGGTGCACATCCCATAAGAGCATAAAAATTTGTAAAACCTAAACGAAAATAGTGTTTATATATGACAAAACTTCATTTGAGTAAAACGCAGGTTGATTGAAAAATTCAAAGTTATTTTAAAACGGGAAAGGAATCCTTTTTGATAAGGGCTTTCAAGATATTAAGAAGATTATAAAAATAATGAATTACATACGGTTTGATTAAAATATCATCTACTCCGATATGAAAGAATTATAAATCTTTCTCAGAAAAAATATTCTGAAAGAAATAAACTTCGGAATGAATATCATATTCACTTTTCATTGACTTATAATAACCTTTAATTAATTTCTCTGATAAATGTATTAGAAATTCAATCCTCAAATTTGGATGTTCTTAAAAGAGATAATCTTAAAATTTGAAGAAAAATAATGATATTATTATCGTAATTATTTTTTGTTCTTAGTTTTTACTTCAAGTTTCTCAGCAAACACGCTGTTATTTTAAATTTTGCAACGCTATTTTCCTTTAACGAGAAAAAGAATTAGAGAATAATTGTTTTGCAATCACATTTAAGTGATATGTTACGTTGAAAAGTTAATATGATCCTTATCGAGACCCTCAATTATCCATAATAAGATTATTATCTAGATATATATATTATAAATGCGTAAGTTTGTTTGGTTATTTGAATGTCTTTCACGTAAAAACACTGAATGGATTTTAATGAAACACTTTACAGCTGTTCTTCTCATACTTTTAATATTGGCGACCCAATATTCAATCATAATTTTCATTGCCCCCCTCCATACAATAACAATTCACTGAATTCAATAACAATATACTTTGAAGCAAAGCCACTATACGACTTTAACCTCTTAAGTGCCACTGGTGTATAAAAACGTCTCGCTCAGCCAAAGCGTTAATTGTTTTGGACGTATATATACGTTTTCTGAAGTACGACCTTTTCTGTGTTCTGCTATCCTTAAAATTATTCCAAATGCTTTAGAATTCAACAAAAGAACCTTGACAGTGTTTGCGAAGGATTAACTTATTTCAGATGATTTGTTTATTTTTCTTTTTTTCTCCCCCCATGCCAATATATCCCATACGCGCACGTAAGTGGAAAATGGTGGCATTGGAGAGCAAATATTTAGTTTTAATCGGCTGATAAGTGTTCATTTTTGTGTACCATTTTGCATATGACAACCCCATGAGGTCAGTGGTAACTATTGAACTTGTTCTTAACTTATCATTAATTATCAAATACATTGTACAGGACTGATGCATTTATAAGTGTATTATATCAGCATAAATACGTATTTCATGTTTATTATGTCAGAATGTAGTTTGTTCACTTTCAGTACATTAATAATTTTTTAAAAAAATCTTTTGTTTTCGACTTTTTAATATGCTCACACCCCCTTTGCAGAGTTGTCACGGACCCTTAGGGGGCGCGCCCCACAGTTTGAGAAACACTGCTTTACAGTAATATAGATTATACATAAAAATAATACATAGACAATAATTTATGGCATAGGCTATAATTTATAAATATATTGTGTGAAGTGTCCAAAATATAACGATATTTGTCAAGTAAGTAGGAAAAAATTCTGCCATGTGCAAGCAATTCTGGCGTGCGCTGCAAAAAAGCCCACGACAGCATATATCTATCTTTTATTTGTGAAGAAACGCTCTTTGTTTTGCCTACGCAAGCTGCTCGCTTCAAATTTATTCCTGTAATCAGCGTTATCCCTATTTTTTTTTCAAAATAAAACTAAGTTTGAAGGGAGAGGTTGTTATAAATCTCTCTTCATTTGAATATTTTTTTTATAATTTTATTATGCACGTTTGGTAGTAAGAAATTGATATTTTTCCAAAATAAATACTTTTATCGCTTCTGGTACTTAAAGCAAATAAACTTTCTCTTTCACACTACACCATTTGGACAAATTTTAAAAATTTGTTTAAGGTTAGTAGTTAATAATAACGCTATAATATTTTTTAATTGAATTGGCAGATATTGCACGCATTTTTAAGTATAAAAACAATTATAACTACTGCACCACATTTTTTGGAGTGAGTGAGTGGGTAATTATTAACGTCACACTGTTCAGCTACACGAGGGCTTTGGGCTATGGGCCACGTAATTTTGAACCATGGTCAAGTGACGTGGATGACACCTGCGCTGGCACCCCCTTCTAATAACTACCACACCAACTTAGCAGGAATATTCTACCAATATTTAGCAGAAATATTCCTTGAAATCCACTCTTCTAAGATATATGGCAGCACGGGTTCTATGATGGGTATTTTAGCGGGAATTGATTGATTGAATATTAACGTCGCACTGTTCAGCTACACGAGGGCTTTTGGCGACGGACCACGTAATTTTGAACCATGGTCAAGTGACGTAGACGACACCTGAGCTGGCACCCCCTCTCCTAACTACCACACCACACCAACGGGAGGACGTTTCAGCTCTCGACAGATTTAACGTGCATCGCTGCCCTACACGGCGGTTCTTTAGTGGTACTGGGCTCGAACCCATGACAAAGCAAGTCACATTCCGATACCAATACCATTCGTCTACCGCGGCCACATTTTAGCGGGAAAGGCGAATAGTTGCAGCAGATATTGCGTTTTCAGCGGATTGCAAAGACTATCATTTTTGTCCCGAAAAAATAGTTAATGTCAAAATTTAAGTGTCTTATGTTTCTGTCTGTCAATGAAGACGTTAGATAACGATTTGACTATTTGTTTTAAGTGAACGGTGTACATAATTAATTTTACAGTGGAATATTTTTAATTAATTTATTAGCTCAAGCGGATTAAATTTCCCAAAGTGGAGTATTTTGTTTATATATATCCCTTAATTTTCAATGTAGGGATCCAAAAAAATATTGCATGAAAAAAACTGCAGTAAATCATAATGCTTTAGATAAAACATTAACGTGCACCGTTTCCATACACGGCGGGTCTTACAAAGCTCTAATAAAGCTCGAGCTATGAAAGTCGCTAAGCATTTGCCAACTTGACTCTATCATCAACATTTCGCTATGCTTTTCATTGAATCACCATTATAAAATTTAAGAAACGTCGTTGCGTGCGAATATTACAGTTTTAACATAAAATAAATACAACAGAAAGTAATATTAATGTATTACATGTTCAGATATAAATTATTTACACTATTTTAAGCATTCATTACACAAAACTTTTAAAGAGATCAACTTAGGGAGGTATTTTCAAAAATCGACCCTCAAGAGTGTTACGGGGTGTAAATAATAAATAAAACAAAATCCTTTTTGTCAGCTATTAGATCCACAGACTTAAAATTTAACAAAGGTGTTTTTTTTTCTATTTTTTTTTTTGGTTCAGGTGAAATATGCAAAAAGCTTTATTTGTTTAATTTACAATTCACGTAAAATTAACTCTTTAAACATTTCTTTATCCTTCAATATGTGTTGTTTAATTTTTCACTTCACCCGTGCGATGAACGGGTATACCAGCTATTCTTAGAACATAAATCTAATTTAAAGTTTCCCTAAGCGGCAAGTATTTTATCCATTCTTTATTCTTCAAGCAAATAAAAATTATGTTCCTACTTTGTTCTCACTAATAATACTACAATCACAAGAGCCATTTCTACGCTATAAATTTACCATGACCAGAACAAAATTTAATGATTTTAAAACACGTAAAAACTGATTGCATGACATTGATAGAAAAATAATGACTTCCGAATTCAAAAAGAAATTTATTTTCCAGTACAGAATGAGATATCTTAGGTGTTCAAATTATTTCAGCAGATGACATCAATTTCTTTTTTTAAAAAAAAAATTCTTTTCACTAAAAGTTTCAGTGATTTCAAGTGAAGATCAATAACTCTTTTGACTGTAATTAGGTCCTTCATTATCAAGAATTCAATTAGGCTCACGAACAATAACTAAGACCATAAGAAATATTCAAACTTTTAATCTTTTAATATTTTAGTGATTTCTTTTTGGAAATATTTTTGCAAGATGAAACAATTTATACAGTATGTGTGGAAGAAAATAATCCGAAAGAATCAAACTTTTAAAAGTCTGTATGTTCCTTGAAATTTTTGATAGTGTGGGTATGGGGAGAGGGAGAGGATTGTCGAATCGGCCACTGGTTCGCCAAATTTTGAAAAATCGCCAATTTGGAGCGTTTTTGCGTATTGTGCTTTAGAGTAGCAACCATGCGATTTGGTGATTTCGACGTTTTATCGATTTGGCGAGAAAGGCCTTGGCGGGATAAGTGGCCGATACGACAATCTAATCTTTTTTTCAATTCCTACTATTAGCTCACACTCTCTATATTTGTATTTATTTATTTACCTTGGTGGAATTTTCAATTGTTAATAAAATACATTTTAAAGCGCCTAATTGAGCTGAAATTTTATATACATGATTATTTTGGATGACAATACAATAATTTATTCTTAATTAATAAAAAATAATTGATTAAAACTAATTATTTAAATAATTACAGATATAGTTTTTTGACATCGTTTTTGGCGATTTGTGTCAAAACTTAAAAAGGTAGATTTTTTTCACGTTTTAAAGCATTCAGTTGAACTGAAATTTTCTACACACGATTGTTTTGGATGACAATACGATACTTTAATGATAATTAACAAAAATAAATTACCACTTAAAGTTGTGCTTCTGTCATATGTATGTACATATTTATATTAATTGTAACTATGTGACGAATCTGTACGGAACCTTTCCACTAATATTCTTAGGCGTCTTTTGGGGGATTATAAATTTGCGTATATATATTTCCAATCAAGTCCAAAAAGTGAACGGGATATGCAAAGTAGATAGGGTATTTAAGTAGAGCGTTGTAAGCTAGCAAGTATGAAGGCTTTTGAGCCAGCAGCAGTAGCCTCAAATTTAGAGGATTCCATTGGATTACGTTAGTGAAGCCTTACTGCTGTTATTCTACAAAAGAACTAGAAAGCTGATATACCAGGCGGTGACTATAATTTATTTACGCTTAAAATAAGCGTTAGTTTAGTAAAATTAGTTAAAGTTAATGAAAGCTAATAATTCGAGTACGTGTATTTCTCGGACCTCCTATTTCGGTAGACCTTATTTGATTTTGGGCATAATTATTGATTAATTTATAAGTCGTAATTTAATTTAATACAAAAGGTAAATCCCTTTTGTTTGACGTAACATAGAAATATTATATGTTATTAGAATTTCTGAGATTTGAATTGATTTAATAAGTACAAGTTATTATTATACAAAATGGCTCTTAGTGATTATTTGCCTGAAATTAATCTTGGTGTCCATGGTGGAACCCAGGGAGGTCCGCACAACTATTTAATAAAAAGTAGCTAAAATAAAAATTTTCTTTGTTGATCTAAGTAGGAATTGACTTAAAAAATATTTTTATACTACTTTTTTGACTTAAATGCTCGATAATGAAAACTTTGCGTTCATCAAAAATTACCTCTATGTATATTTTAAACGATGACATTCAATTCCAATGACAATATTAAAAAATTCAAATACAAAAACAACATGGTTAAGAATTTTACTTCCGTAGTTAAAGCAAAAATTCAGAACATTTTCTTTAATCATATTTTAGGAGCTATGGATGGCATTCCGCTGTGCAAAGCAGAGGAATCTAAAAGAGGCACTACGAAATCAACACTTGATGCATATGACTCAGAATTGTTGTGTTTAGAAGCAATATGCTTAAGAAGATGCAAATAGAAATAATATTAAAACTAGAAAAATTACACAAAAACTGGCTCAAATAATTAATTGTACTATAACTTTATTTGGTCAACTATAAACTTACACAGCATACGCTGCAGTAAATTACAGCTAAGCTAACAGCGCCTTCACAAGTGATTTAGTTTTCTCAAGTAACCTAAGGAATATCTGTTGATAAATGAACACCACGACCTTGTGAAAAAACTGCAATGTGTAAATTAAATCTACTATTTAAAGATACCTTTACTAAAAGAAGGTCAGGGAGGAAATTATGATTAAAGAAGGAACAGTGTAGTGAATATTATATGATGACCCAAGAGTCCAGATCTAGAATCTATAAGAGAAACCGATGATTGAAATACCTCAAGTTTTGAGTGAGTAACTGTATGGAGTAATGTTGCACGAAAAAGCAGCTTCAGGACCTCGTAATTTGCAATTATGATCAAGCGCTGAAGACGGCACTTGAGTTGGTACCCTTCCCCTCATTTCCAAACTTTCATACCACGCCACTGGGAAGATATTGAGCTTCGAAAGATTTAATGCAGTGCTTCTCAAACTTTCAAATGCACGTTAAATCTGTCGAGAGCTGAAACGTCCTCCCCATGGTGTGGTGTGGTAGTTAGGAGAGGGGGGTGCCAGCTCAGGTGTCGTCCACGTCACTTGACCATGGTTCAAAATTACGTGGTCCGTCGCCAAAAGCCCTCGTGTAGCTGAACAGTGCGACGTTAATATTCAATCAAATCAATCAATCTCAAACTTTCAATATTTGTGACCCAATATTCAATCGTTATTTTCATCGCCCCCCCATGCAATAACAACGTATTAAATTCAATAATACTTTATTTAGACACTTAACCTACAATTTGACTTAAACCTCTTAAGTGCTGCCAGAGTATATAAACGACTCGCTCAGCAAGTGCGTTAATTATCCCGGACGTACATATACGTCTTTTCTGTGAACTGCTATCCGTAAAATAAATCCGAAGGCTTTGGTATGCCATAAAATTACCTGGATAATGTTTGCAAAGTATTTACTTATTTCAGAGGATTTGATTATTTATTCCTTTTTTATCCCCCTCCCTCTCCCAACACACCACATACGCTCACATACGTGTTATACGGTGTTACTGGGCAAAGAATCACGTAATTTTTAATCGGCATTGAAATAATTAATTATAAACCGAACAAATCATTAGAATAAGTGTTATATGCAAAAATTAATTTTATATATGAAGAGCCCATTTCTGGTAATTATTAAACGTTCTTAACTTAGTATTGTTAAATTAACCATAAAATACATTGAGCAGTACTGAGCAGCAGTTTCATTTGTTTACTTTCAGAAAATTAATATTTTTTTTTTAAATAATCTCTTCCTTTCAACTTTTTAAGATGCTCGCACCCCCTTTAGGGTTATGACGCCCCTCTAGGGGAGCGCGCACCACAGTTGGACAAACACTGATTTAATGAGTATCAGCTTCTCTACACTTCAACTCAAGGTACGCCGACCGTGAGTCTGCTATCACAACCACTAGGTTACTTCACTGATCACTACTTCAGGTGTTGTATCGTGTATAATTGTTCTTCAAAGCCTTTTTTGAAAGTAAATGCATATGTACCATTGTCATTGGACTTTAATAGATACCTATTGCATATTCACCAAAACGATACATCTGTTAAATATTTTCTGTGTTTTATATTGTCCACTTGAGCGCAACTATTAACCCGCAATCACTCGCGCGGTGTTTTCTGTACACCCCAGCAACAAGAAAATCCTCTCAGGATTCTAAAAAGAATGCGCAGAACCACGATTTTTTCTGTAGCTGCCCATTTTAGGTCATTGAAACTTCAGGCCTGGTGCAATCCCTCTTTCTCGAACGATTGGAATGTAATGACCTTCAAAAGTTTATCTGGGAGGCTTAGAACTCCCGCGAGAAGTTGAGCATATATATACAGTCTGCTCTGAATGTTTGGAAAACGATTAAAATATTATTTTTCTACTATCATTATCTCCTTAAATACGAAGTATATTTATTACTGGTATATACGTTTTACTGGTTTATGAAAAAATATAAAATTATGTGTTTTAAAATAAAAATGTTGTATGTTTAGTTTAAATTAATGTTAGTCTCATTTGTATGCAATAAATTTAATAATTTTTTTTTTGTATAATACGAAAAACATCTTGTACTTTATAAATATGTATCATAATGACTTATTTTTATTTTCATAATTAAATACATGTGTTAAAAGTTTGGGGTGTTCTCTACACCCTGCGAGTAACGACGGTAGCAAAAACAGGTGCGAGTGATCGCGGGTTAAAATGTTTAAAAAAAACAAATGTACTAAGTATTTTAAAATATATCTAGATATTAAGATTTCCCACTTGATTTCGTTTGTTTTAACGGCTATTTTTGAAGCTTTACAGAGGAGATTTGCGATAGACCTCGTAATTATAAACCTTCTTGAAGTAAAGAGAATAATACCTGAGATGTATATATCTCTCTCTGGCCCTCCCTCCTCAAACTACCCTGCAATACACAAACGGGAGATCTTTGAGTCTGGGCAGTGTTAACGTATACCTCAACAAGGCAGGTCTTCGGATGCTCGAGAATTCAAATTCATGGCTTAGCATCATCAGCCACGTGATCGCAATAAGGACCACTTGGTGTAATCATGGATTCATCAAATAAAATAATTATTCTTATAAGAATAGTTTAGATGTACTCCAAGTACTAATTGAAGCTTTTTTGAAATTGCATATATTTCATAACGAATTTACATTAAAAGAAACTATATATATATAATTTTCACTGCAAAATATATGAAATACTGGTAGTTAACCAATCAGAAATATATATTTCTCACATCCTCTAAAAGTTATAAAAAAATTTAGTGTCAAAAAAGCATAAAAATTAAAAACTAACATCATTTTTTTTGTTCAAGGTTTTTCAATAAAAATAGTATAATCGTACTAGTAAATTAGAAGCAAATTGTGTTTGTCTTATTAATGGTTAACAAAATATATAATTTAATATTCCTCTATCATTTTCTTTGATATGTGTATTTTACACAGAAAAACATTTCCCTTACTTCGTCTAATATTTTTTGTTTCATAGAATTTTTTACTAAATAAGCGTAATTGTTTTCTGATTTGATTCGTCGTTTTATTCAAAAATAATGAAATAATTATTGCAACGAAAATGCATGGTGTATCATCATTTAAGCAATAGTAATTAAAAGTAATTATGTATCCGAGTTTTTGGATACATTTTTGTTTCGTACTGTCAAAAGGTTAACTTTAAATTAATCACTTATCAGAAAACACTCTTATGCTCATTTACAAATTTTCTATAATTAACATGAAAATAAAGATTCCTTAATAGCTTAATAAGAAATAATAAGCAATTTGAAATTTTAAAAAGGAAAAACTGTGGAGTACTTCTACAAAAAACAAGTAACCAACTTAACTTTACAATATTTAATATAGTATCTGAGCCTTAAAAACACGCTGAAAAAATATTTGTAAAAATAAATAATTCAAATATCTCAATATTTATTTCAATAGAGGCTGAAGATTGGTATTTTTACCAATGCAGAGACCCAGCACATTCCCCGCGAGATAGTGTTAGTTTTAAGTGCGGCACCATATAGGTAGATACCAATGCATCTCGATGTAATTTTCAGCCAACTTTCCTACACAGAGACCTCTGACGACGCAAAATTGTACTAAGGAATTTAATTTTGTCGAGAGCACTCGAGCCAAACAGACATTCTAGGGATCTTTAACAAGTTACACAATCATACAACATGGATGCTGTCGATTTTCTGTTTCATAAAAATCCACCGACTTGGGCCGGAGTCAAACCCGCAAATTTGGGCGTACAAGGTCAGTGCCTCACCAAATACTTCATCCAGTCGATTATCTCAAAATTCATTTCAAAGTATGCACTCACTATCAAATTTTGAGTATATTAATAGAAAATTATTTGTGTGTGTTGATGTTGTATCGCAATCTAAACTAAGTTCCACTCTTTGATTACAAATAACAGATTTATTTTTGCAGCGCAGCATCACTTCTTTCAGGAACCCTTCACAAACTTTTATTTTGGACTTTCATACACTCCCCTTGCTTCTGTCACACATCATTCCTCCGGATAAAATTGCAAAACTTTTGAAACAGAGCCATCTTTATCATAAACACAGTATGTGTACTACAGTAATAAAAAAATATTTCATGGAATCCCTATTAGGCTACTCAGATATGTTCATATTTTATAACCTTGAAAAAATTTCATTTCGGTTATTCCAAAATTTAATTTTTCTAACGTACTATTTTCCTTAGTATATGAGAAACAGAATTAAATAAATATTTTCAAACTTCATGAACATCTTCGAATTGAGTCCAGTGGATCAAATTCAGTGGCACAGGATTAATTACATTCAAAGCTCTTTTTCCCGTTTCATTTCTCGAGACTTTTATCTACCACATATAGCACACAACATTTCCTTAAATATTTTTCTAGTCAATATTATTTTGAAACTCGCATGGAACACGAATGGCACGAGGACATCGGCCGGATATGGACTCCTCAAAATCAGCAGAGTGGAAAGAAATCACGATTTATCTCGGGAAAAATGTAATGTAGTACGCAACAAAGAAACAAAGTAGAAACGGAAAGATCCTTCTGAATCGGCTACGGATTTTCTATGAGGCTGTCAAACGTCATCTTTTGAGAGCATCCAGAGCATCATCCAGAGCAATGCACTTTAATCACTCAACGGAAATCGACTGTTGAAGTGAAGGGTATCATTGGCACCGAACAAGATCAAATGGCTTCAGATAGAAGTTTCAGTTTTATGGATTTTTTTCTCTGTTTTGGCGATGTGTTCATTAATCCGGAAGAATTTCTCCGGAAGTGTAAAGAGGACGGGTTTGGAAAAGTAGGAAAAGGCCATTTTAAATAAAATGTCTGCCAGTAACTTTTCTTTTTATTGAAGTTTTTAAGAATACTTTTATCTTTTTGTATCATATATAGGTATCTTTTTAAAGATTTGAATATATCTGGGGTGTAAATGCAGGGAATTTTTCGAAGACATCTGCATTTTCAAAAAAAATGTATGAAATTCTGAAATTTTTGTTTCGGAATTCACCAATATCAGTGTTTGAAAAGACAAAACTTTAAGAAGAAAACTTAAGAAGAAACATCACAAACCATTTAAGAGAATGTTTATATTAAATAATTTAAATACAACCTTCATGCACTATTAAAGTTTAAATTAAAGTGGACGCAAATTATCCAAGAGGATATTTCCTACTAGTTTAGAAAACCTAAAGTACTTATTACAAGAGGATCATGAATGTTTAATTTTCTTATGTAATGGAAGCAAACCATTGATAAGAAAGGAGCTTAGCATTTAAGGTTTAAAAAGAATTCAGTGTGTGTGTGTCTTCTTACTTCATAAATATGTTTTTAAGATAACCTATCTAATGCTGCAAATAAATATTGACTATATCTACTTATTTTTCATTATCTTAAAATATTCAAGCAAAACGTATTTTTGCAAATTTAGTTTCTGCCAATTGATTTCGAATAGTGCAATTAAAAACAAATATTTTTAACATTATTTTTCCTTAAGAATGGTTATCAAATGATAATCATGTTGACTATTATAATTTCAAAAAGAAAATGATAGCATGTGTTAATTAATTTAGAATAAAATTGCGTTGTAGGAAGTAAAATAGCTTAAGAAAAGGTCACGATTGAGGAATTATTGATATAAAAGTAGAAATATTTCTCTGGCTTTCTTTCATACTGCAGATCTATTTTAGGGATCATCTGTGTCTTAGAATACATAATCGAATTACATTCTGATAATCAGACGACATGCTTCATTTCAATTACGCATGGATACCCACAAAGTAAATTAGAGTTAAATTGTTTTAAATATTTCCTCTTTTTCCTTTTTGATGTTTTATAGGATCACGTGAAATCTTGGTATCATCGTAAAATTTGTAACAGCTCAAAGCGGGTAGGAATAGTTTTCCTTATGTAAAAAGGAATATATATTTTCCTAAAAATATTATTCAACATTCTATTAGTTTTAAGCGAAATAAGCGACTCAGTGTGTTGCAATCCAACTACATAACTGCACAACTTGTAGAAATATAAATTATGTGAACTAAAACAAATCAGAAATCTTTTATTAGTATAATTTGCTCTCAAATAATATATACCTAATTTTGAAAGAATTAGAAATATGTGTTTGTGTGTGTGTGCAAAGGAAATCTTAAGAAATGTTCCCATGATTAATCGTACCTTTTACTGAAAAAAGTATTGGCAGTTTCAATTTATTAGTAAATAAATATTGTCACGGAGTTCGAAAGAAGTACACAGTTCAATTAAACAAACAATTAGATTTATTCTAACGCTTGGAGCTCGATACAACACTGGACTGAGAACATGCCCAACTGGCGATGAACTCTGCTTTTATACACTTCGGAATATTCGAGAAATAACCAGTATGCACTCTAAAGAATGATCTGGATTCATCTAGAACCTAGAGAAACAATACATTAAAAACGGAAACAAAATTCCAGTCTTTGGATAAATCTGCCGGGGCCGGGATTCGAACCCGAGACCTGAGGAAGTTCAGTCCAACGCTCTGCCAACTCGGCTATCGGTACTTGTAGCAAATTATGCGTGTGGCATTGCTCCCCTCGAAAAAGAAGACAGCGCCCCGCTGTCATTTTGTTCAAGGGTCTTTATACTGGAACGAGTGATGGGGGCCTTTGTATGATTCTTTGGGAGGAATATCCTCGGTTTCGATTTGCTCGGCGGGATCATGGTACGGTTTCATACGCAGTACATGGACAACTTCTCTTAGTTTTCTTTTTCGTGAAGCAGGATCAAAATCTTGTACTTCGTAAGTCACGGCTGATAAACGGCGTAGCACCTGATACGGTCCGAAATACCTTCTTAAGAGTTTTTCGGAGAGACCGACTTTTCTCACTGGAGTATAAACCCATACGAGATCTCCGGGAGCGTAGGATACCATTTGGTGTTTGGAATCGTAACGTCGCCGATCTTTGTCTTGAGCTCTCAGAGTGTGCACTCGGGCTAGCTGTCGTGATTCTTCGGCTCTGGCTGCTATCTTGGTGATGTTATTGTCATCAAAATCGTTAGGACAGAATGGTAGCATTGTATCTAGTGTCGTTTCCGCTTCACGACTATGAAGTAAATAGAACGGCGTAAAACCTGTGGTCTCTTGTTTAGCGGTATTATAAGCGAAGGTTACAAATGGTAGAATTTCATCCCAATTTTTCTGCTCTACATCCACATACATTGACAACATGTCGGCCAAGGTCTTATTGAAGCGCTCCGTCAGTCCATTTGTTTGGGGATGATACGCCGTTGTGAAACGATGATTAATGTTACACAAGTCGACGAGAGAGGAAACAAGTCTGGATCGAAAGACGGCTCCACGATCTGTGATAATTACTCGAGGAGCTCCATGCCTGAGGACAATTTCTTCAAGTAAGAACTTCGCTATTTCGTCAACTTCGGCTGTCGGCAAGGCTTTTGTTATTGCATATCGTGTTGAGTAATCCGTGCAGACTATTATCCATTTGTTTCCATGAGCAGACTTTGGAAATCTCCCAAGGAGATCAATTCCAATGCGATGGAAAGGAGCTATAGCTGGAGGGATGGGAACTAAACGTCCAGGTGGTCGTTGAGGAACGGACTTTCTCCTTTGGCAATCCCGACAATGCATGACATACCGAACGACATTTCGGTACATTCCCGGCCAGTAAAATCTCTTGCGTATCCTGTCATAAGTTTTCGCGAAACCAAGGTGTCCTGCGGTGGGGGCGTCATGAAAGTGCCTTAGTATGTCTGCTCGTAGATGTTTAGGAATGACTGGCAACCACAACTTTCCATCTGGATCAAAATTCTTCCTGCAAAGGATACCGTCGATAAATCTGAATTCTTCGTTTTTGGATGAGTTGCTCAAAAGTTTTAATTTCGCAAGGTCTTGATCCTTTTTCTGTTCCATCGCAAGGTTCATACTCGTCGTGACTGCTAAAAATTTGTCTGATGTTTCCGTTTCCTCTTCCACTGGATTTCTCGAAAGAGCGTCGGCGTCACTATGCTTCTTACCGGTTTTATATTTTACGTCAAAATCATGCTCTTGAAGTCGGAGGGCCCATCTGGCAAGCCTTCCTGAAGGATCCTTTAAATTCATGAGCCAGCACAAGGAATGATGGTCAGTTACAACAGTAAAGTGTTTTCCGAATATGTACGGCCGAAATTTGTTGGTAGCCCATACGATGGCAAGACATTCCCTTTCTGTGGTGGAATAATTTTTTCGGCTTTTGTCAGAGTTCTAGAAGCGTATGCTATAACTTTCTCGACATTATTCTGAATTTGTACTAGGACAGCTCCGATACCGTACCCGCTTGCATCAGTATGGATTTCTGTAGAAGCTCTTTCGTCGTACATCCCCAATACTGGATCCGAAGTAAGTGCTTTCTTAAGACTGTTAAATGCTTCCACCTCTTCAGGACCCCAATGAAACTCCACGCCACTTTTCAGCAACGACTGCAAAGGTTCGGCGAGATAACAGAAACATTTAATAAATCTTCTAAAGTATGAACAAAGGCCAAGAAAACTTCGTATGTCATGTATATTCTTTGGAGTGGGAAAATTTCTTACGGCTTTTATTTTGTCGGGATCGGGACGAACGCCATTACTAGATACAAGATGGCCCAGAATCTTTACTTCTTGGGCAGCAAAAAAGACACTTCTTTGAATTTAATTTAAGACCAGCTTCCTGAAGACATTTTAGAACAAGTCTTAATCGTATAAGATGGTCTTCAAAAGTTTCTGAGAACACTATTATGTCATCTAGGTAACAAAGACACATAGTCCATTTAAAATGGCGTAGCAAATTGTCCATCATTCTCTCGAAGGTCGCAGGTGCATTACAGAGACCAAACGGCATGACTTTAAACTCGTATAAGCCTTCGGGGTAATAAATGCCGTCTTTTCACGATCCGCTTCGTCTATTTCTATTTGCCAATAACCAGATCGGAGATCCATGGAAGAAAAGAACATGGCACCTTTCAGACAGTCGAGCGTATCGTCAATACGAGGCAGAGGATAAACGTCTTTTTCGTGACGCTATTCAGCTTGCGATAATCGACGCAAAAACGCCAACTACCGTCTTTTTTCTTACGAGCACAATGGGTGATGACCAAGGACTTTCAGAGGGTTGGACGATACCTTCATCAAGCATTTTCTGAACCTCTTCATGAATGATGCGTCTTTCAGTCGGCGTGACTCTGTAGGCTCGTTGGTTGATTGGAGCATGATCACCAGTAAAAATCCTGTGTTTCACATTCGTCTTCGCGGCTGTCGACTTGTCGGTCTTCGTGAATAGCCCAGAAAATTTCCGGAGTAGTTCGGATAGCTTGTTTCTCTGTTCGTCACTTAACTCGGGTGACATCATTAACGAACAATTCATCTGTGACTCCGAAGTTTCTTGCTGGTCATCCAAGCAACCCGATGTGTCGGAAATAACACATAGATGCCCTTCATTTAGTGGTTCAGCTTGGCCTATGCACATTCCTCTAGGGATGATTTGGTTTCGGAACTGCAGGTTGGTAACCCAGACATCACTTTTCCGTTACGATATGTGGATACCATGGACGGTGTAGCAATATTTTTCTCGAAGAGCAAATGTTTGCTGCCGTCTAGAACTACATTTATGTCTCCTCGGGTTTGATATCCTGATACTGTTATTCTAGTTAAAGAATGCGGCTTAAGTGTATAGTCCCTGGTGGCATACAAATTCCAGGCGTCAGGCGCTGCGGAGTCTCGACAGATGTCTTCTAGAACAAGTTCATTTTGTCCACAGTCTATAACGGCTTGAGACGCCTCTAAAAAGTCCCATCCTAGGATGACGTCATGGCTACAATATGATAAAACAATAAATTCAAAGGCAGTTCTCGATTGTTTATACGGACACGTAAAACACATTTCCGTATCGGCCGAACAAAATTTCCATCCGCAACTTTCAGCATAACGCTCTTGGCATCAGCAAACAGAACTTTCTTTAAAAATCGGCGATACTTATCGGATATGACAGAAAACGATGCCCCAGAATCTACTAGAGCACGTATCGGCTTCTTATCTATTATTACGTCTAGTTGGTTACCAGTCATCTTGGCGGTCGACGGAGGATTTCAGTACACGCGGCCTCACCTCCTTGGAAGGTCGCTCTCCTTAGTTTTCCTCGCTCCTACGGCCTGGCGACTGACTGGATCGGCGATATGGCGACGGGGATCTGTAACGACGTATTGGGGATCGGCCTCTCGTGGGACTTGGCGTAAAACGGCGAGAACAGTTTGGTCGGCGTATTTCTTCTTCAGTGCCAACGTCGTCGAAGTTCCGTCGGCGGTTTCGAGAGTTGTCAAAGACAGCCTTTCTCTCTCGGCAGTAGCGCATTACATGTCCGGGACGTCCGCAGTGGAAACAAACAGGTCTGTTGTCAGCCGTTCTCCACACATCTGTTTTTCTTGGTTCAGGTGGGAATTTCTGAACAGGAGCTCTGTATTTCCTGGTTACAGCGGCGTATGTTGGTCGTGGTCTAGTTTCTGTAGGTTTTGTTGACATACCACTGTCTCGCAGTTCCGTCAAGAAAGAAATAAACGTTAGCCAGGCACATCATGTCATCCCACTTGTTAAAGTTGGCTACTCGATCGTACTCTTTAAGCCATTTGAGAGGGTCTTCCCCAGGCGCTCCTCGGCCTGGCGACTGACTGGATCGGCGATATGGCGACGGGGATCTGTAACGACGTATTGGGGATCGGCCTCTCGTGGGACTTGGCGTAAAACGGCGAGAACAGTTTGGTCGGCGTATTTCTTCTTCAGTGCCAACGTCGTCGAAGTTCAGTCCAACGCTCTGCCAACTCGGCTATCGGTACTTGTAGCAAATTATGCGTGTGGCATTGCTCCCCTCGTAAATGTATTTTATTAGCTTACCCGTTTGTATGCAATATACCGATACCTTAAAGCAGGGCTGGGCGAACTTCTCCAGGATACGGGCCATTTCTAATTTTTTCAAGAAGTTACTGTACACCCAGTGGCATAAGTATGACGAGTTAAGAAAAAGGTCAAAATATTTATTATAACAATAATAAATACGGCATATTTATTTACCTACTCTAATAAAAAAACACCTTTAAGGGATCCGACTACGTTCAGAACCGAGATTTTAAAAAAAGCGCATAAATGGATAATTTTCATGATATTTAGTGTCACTCAGATTAGAATATATGCATAAAACTGTTTTAAGGACATTTTGAAAAAGAAATTTTTTTTTTTTATTTAAATATAATATTTTGGCA
Source organism: Trichonephila clavipes (assembly GCA_019973935.1). Taxonomy (NCBI): domain Eukaryota; kingdom Metazoa; phylum Arthropoda; class Arachnida; order Araneae; family Nephilidae; genus Trichonephila; species Trichonephila clavipes. The sequence goes on from BMAU01005285.1 coordinate 234,607, forward strand.
AAAAATTAACTTAGAATAATTTTTTTCCAAATGTTCTCCTTTTGTGAAAAAAAGGTTCTATTATAATAATAGTTTGCCTGTATATAGCTCAGACCTCTGTACAGAGGCTCAACTAGAAGTTTTGAAAAATTCACGTTATTTTCAGAGTTACCACCAATTGAAATAATTATTCGCGTTTTTTTCTTAAAATTGCTCCCCTCTGATGTCGTAAAATATGAATAAACCCACTTCTATGTTATATATTCCAAAAATTCTAGTTGAACCTCTGAACAGAGGTCTAAGTTATATACAGACAAAATATTATTATAATAGAAGCATTTTTCACAAGAACATTTTGAAAAAAAGGTTATTGTATGTTAATTTTTTGCCGAAATATTGTATTTAAATAATTTTTTTGTCAAAATGTCCTTAAAACTATTTTATGCATATATTCTAATCTAAGTGACACTAAATATCACAAAAAATATCCATTTATACGCTTTTGAAAATCACGTTCCGAACGTAGTCAGACACCTTAAAACTGCTTTTAAAGCAAAAAACAAGATACAAGCATAATAACAATAGCCACAAATATATAATTATCAAATGACGCATTTATTATTAAACAATTCAAAATATATTTAAAAAAAACATTTTTGTCTAAAATTAGTTCTTGTAGTTATAGCCAATAGACGACTTACGCTCATATTCACCTCTAACCTAACCCAGCGATGAAACCTGGAGTTAAGTAACCGGCAGTCAACCCCAGGTTAGAACTTCAATTCACAGCTCTTTTTCGACCTCCAGTTACTTGACTCTAAATTTCTTAACCTGGGTTTACTGGTCGATTCCCATTGGTCAAAATAAACCCCGTGACTTGCGGCTGGAGCTACAATTTACTACATTCGCCTCGTGCCAGCTTGTTTTTAACCTCGAGTATCGCTAACTGTTTAAAATGAATGCCAACAGAATTTATTTTACACAGTACCAAAAACAGTTGGTGTTGGCTTTGATGAAGCCGCACTTACATATAATAGAATGTAGGGAAACAAATGCTGTTAGTAGCACACAAAAAAATGAAGCGTATATTGAAATAACGCGGCGATTCTATGACACTGACTGTGAGTGGTGAATCCGCGAACACTACAACAGATGCGTCAGTGTTATTTAAATTTAAAAAAGAAAATGACAAAGAAAAGTATAGTGTTTTGCGGCAAGAAAACGTAAACACTCGAAAATCGCTTACTGCGCGTGTGCGGTTAAAACTAACCCGGCAGTGACCCTGGGTCAGGATTTTTTAACTTGAACCAGAGTTAAGATATTAACTTGCGGTGGTGAATAGCGTTTTCGGCGAAACCCAGGTTTCCTTCCTCTGACCGGCGGTCAGGTTAGCGGTGAATATGGGCGTTCGTCTACACAATGTCAACCAACCTCGAATATTTCGGTATATAATTACTAAATGCATATCTTCTGGCGGTCACTCCTAAATGTATTGGCGGTTCACCTAAATGTCTTGGTGGTCGATTCTGATTGACTTAATGATCACACACATCCCTGTCTTGAAGCATAAAAATCCTGTAGTGTCTAAGAATTCTTTTGTCGGGGGATTATGGATTGTTGGCGCAAATCGGCGTGGTTTCGGAAGGGTTACTGTGTTTTGAAGGGAGGTTTTGACACTGAAACGGGACGGGCAAGGAAAAGAGAGTTCTTTGTTTTGGAAGTTCTGAACTGTTTTTTTTTTTGGGGGAGTAAATTGAAGTCCTGTGAGTGAGATCGACGCACAGGCATGACCTGGTGTAATAAGAAGAGATAGTTTATGGGGAGTGTTTTAACACGACGGAAATATTTTGATTGTGGTAATAATCAAGATAATTGGGCGGGCCGTTGAGAAGATACGACAACACGCTCTCTTCCGAGAACCAGAGAAAAATTTCAAAAAAAGTGTTTGAAAAACGATAAAAGAAGATTTGGTAACGGCTTTGCATGGAATGAGAGAAACCGTTGACTCTAACTTGGGAATCTTGGAGTTGAGACAAAAGCTGTTACTGTGTAAAGCGTACTTAGAAGATGAAGAATTCATTTGCGATTTCTTAGATACTACTATATAAGACAGAACGGAAAAGGAAGAGCACAGAAAGAAACAAGAAGAGCGTAGAAAGGAAATGGAAAAGTATAAAAAGGAAATAGAAGAGCTTAGAACAGTGTTTCTCAAACTGTGGGGCGCGCCCCCTGGGGGCACGGTATTCCTGCGTAGGGGGCGTGAGCATATGGAAAATAAAAGGTTTACAAAAATATTTTTTTGGAATGAAGAAAAACAAAATGCGTTCTGACTTAATAAAAAATGCACGTTTACACTGATATAATTTATATATATCGTCTAGTGATCATCAAAAATAAAATATTCCACTTCATACGTTCATTAGCTATCTTTAATCCTAAACCAAATAAAAAAGGCATTTTGTTTGCTTTACTGTAATCACACGATGAGAGATTTTTTATTACGTTTTTTTTAACCCCTAAAATGCTACTTTTGACTATCATATATTTGACCTTCAAACTTACTGGTATGTTTCACTCCATCTGTTTTTCTTTTAGGAAAGTTGTAAATAACATTTCTTCTGTTGCTTTTTTTCCATGTGAATGAGTTATGATACATGAATAAGCATATTGAATACTTAGAAGGATTATTTGGCCAATATGCAATGCATAACGGAAAACTTTTTACGCAATTCGTTTTTAGAACTAATATCCATATGTTTTACTGAATACACTTTTAACACGGGGTGGGTCGCGCAATGCGCAGAGTCATCTGATGTTCACGAAATCGTTAATTCTAGGAAAACTGTTTATTTGTTACCAATGACCTTGACAGAGTATCCATCAATAAGACAGTCTTAATAGGAACTAAAATGAATTTATTGCATTTCACCCTCTTTTTTGGGGGAGTTTCAAAAGTTTTTTTTTTTTTTACAATCAACTTACTAGTTTTGATCGAGTTCCCTGCGTGACCACTTTTGTTCAAAAATATTTTCTATGAAAATGCTTTATGTCCTTTATTAAGGGCACGCACATTTGGAACATTTTCATTAGTTTTATTGGATTTTTTTATCAAAAATCAAAGAAAAATTGAAAAGTCCTTGAAAATAGGTAAGTATATTTTCTCTTAATTAAATTATTCACTGGAATTGGCATTTTTATCATGTATAGTAAAAATAATTATAAAATAAATTATACTTTAAAAACAAACTAAAAAAACACACGCTTTTATAGTGAATCGAACCAAAAAGTAAGAAAAATAAAAATATATATTACTTAAAAGTAACATATACAAAATTTAATACTTATCTTGTTAATTTGTACGGTTTATAATTATGATCGTATTGTAGCTTTAGCACCCCCCTAATGCATTATTATTGCATACAATACATTATTATTTTGGGGGGGCGATAAAAATTATGACTGAAAATTGGGTCGCCAGTAGTTAAAGTTTGAGAACCACTGGCTTAGAATGAGAGCAGAAGAACGCCGTCTAGAGCGAAACCAAGAAGGAAAATAGAGAACAAGACTAGAATAAGAGAAGCAAGGTATAAAGAAGAGATGTTGGCTAGACTCAGGGCCGAGGAGGAGACCAGACTCAAGGCTGAAGAAGGGACAATACTCAAGGCTGTAACGGCGTGGCACATAGTACACTAGGAGACTCGACACATAGCACACGATACACTAGAAAGAGGGCGCTGCTGTGAACTGTTTTGGCCTTTGAGTGGGAAGGAGCGAAGAAGAAGGGAGTCTAGAACGTAAAATGGAGGAAGCTGCCTGTAGTTCCCGATGCGATTTTAATTGTAAATGAAATTTTAATATAGTGATGTGTTTTGAAGGAAATAATAAAAACGGTAAATCCGGTTAATTAGAGGTTATTAATTCAAATACAAGACGATGTTACAAGGCTAAGGGGCAAGATAGACTCAAAGCTGAGGTGGAGGGTAGACTCAACGCCGAGGCGGAAGCTAAAGTAGTGGAGGAAAGGCGGAAAGTGGAAGAAGAAAAAGAATGAAAGAAAGAATAGCTGCGGAAGAAGAAATGAGATTTAAGTAAGAAAGATGGCTTGTGGAAGAGAAGATGCGACATGTTCAAGAGAGGAACATAAAATGAGCATGAAAGCAGAACAGAAGGGCTTAAAAAATTGCTGTTGTTGATGAGACATTTGAAGAAGAAACACTAGTAGATGTGATAAAAAATAAAACTGAAAATGATCTTATTCCCGTAATCCTTAGTAAAGAGCGAGAGGATACTTAGATGACGATGAAATTGAAGAAGAAAAATCACAATTGTGTGTTTGTGCCTAAGAGCGGTTACTGTGCTTTGAAGGGAGTAGGTTTTGACCATGAAGCAGGACGGTCAGGGAAAGGAGAGTCCCTTGTTTTGGAAGCGCTGAACTGTTTTGGGGTGAAGGAAATAGAATTCCTTCGGTGAGATGGACACACAATCATGAGCTGGTGTAATAAGGAGAGATAGTTTCTGGGGAGTGTTTTAACACGACGGACAGTGTTATTTTGATTGTAGTAATAGTTAAGATAATTGTGCTGGACGTTGAGAAGATACGACCAGTCCCTCATCCAAAAAGCGTGATGCGAAAGGAAAAAAAATAAGCACATTTAGCTACGTTTTTGTAAAAATCAATTTCTGTAGATATACATATATCCATGTGTTTTAAATGAAAATTTAACTTTATTTATGTTTGTTACATAGTTAATTTTGCGTGATGTGTAACTATATGTGTAACCTAATTTTCTAATTACGTGACATATAACCTAATTTTCTAATTACGTGACATGTAACCTAATTTTCAGTGATTTGTAACTGTATGTCTATTTAGAGAAGAAGATATCGCTACAGTTTTCATATTTATTTTAAGGACTTTAATAAAAAAGTTACTTATAAACAATTATATCTGGAAAATAAATCGTTTATTTTAAGCAAGTATTTTTGTGTATTATTTTATCGTCCACTTTAAGTAACGAAAGCCATTCCCGTTGACCTTTAGCTACATGTGAAGGACACATCTGAAACGCCCCCGTATAATATATCAATTTTTTTAATTGATTTGAGAGAATTTGAGACATTTTTCTGTTTGAAAATATGTTCATGCTGTCATACATCTCGTACCAACTAAGGAAACTTAATTTTCAAAAACATAACAAGTAATGTAAACTGTTTAAAGTTGAACACAAAACGTTTAATATTTTTTGCAGCTTGGTACATATAACCATATATTTTTATGTAATTAACCGAAAAAATAAGATCAAAGACTTTCAACTCTAAGAAAACTCTTATGTCTACAATTTTTGTATCGAGGCCTCCAGACTTTTCCTCTTAATTTATATACTTCGTTGACTGTTTTCTTGTTATACTGCATGAATTAGTTTTTTCTTCTCGTATGTATAAGATGCGTGCATATTGCTATATCGGAAAAAGACAGGAAAATGCTCAATATATTGCGAATTTTATCATCGGTCTAGAAAACATCGATTAGAAGGATTATGGTGTATTAAGTGTAAACTTATAATTTAACACCTCATAAAACCAGATTCATGGCTATTGAAAAACGAAATGTTTGCTATGATGCATTTCAGCTATATCTCGATGGAACTCCCTTGACTATGGTAAAGCAAATGAAGTATCCTGGGGTTCTTCTTGATGCTAAATTTTCTTGGAAGCAACACTTAAGTTACATATCCGAGAAATGTGACAAATTACAGCGTGGATTAAATCGGATTGCTCGCAACACGTTCGGAATAAATTTCAATGTACATTCTCTCATTTATAAGCAAGGAATCGAGCCTTTCATTTTGTATGGCTCTAGAGTTTGGGGCGAGGCACTTAAAAGAAAGATGAACTCTAAGTATCTGCGACGCATGCAAAGAAGGATACTTTTACGGGTCATATGAGGTTATCGCACAATAAGTTACGACTCAGTTTTTGCTATTTCTGGCTTCCCTCCAATCGACATTACTATTCTTCATGGAAAATCTCCCTGCTTCTTCCATCTCTAATTATGATTGTATTCTGTCTCCATTTTTTATCCCTCATCCTTCAGAGAGGAATGTCATCAATATTGTTCAATTTAGTGACAAGAGCACAGAAGAATTCCCTGTTATTTGCTATACTGATGGCAGTAAAATTGATGGAAGAGTTGGTTTCGCATTTGTTGTGTTCAGGAGTGGTGTTGAATCCGAGAACTTTCAATTTAAAATTCGTGATGAATGCACAGTTTTTGTAGCTGAACTTTTATGTTTAACTTTCGCCGTTAAATGGATCACAGAGCAAAATAGTGTCATCTCAGAATATCTCATCTGTACTGACTCTCTTTCCTCCTTGGATTCTCTTAAATGTATTTCTTCATCTAACAATATAATCGTCGAGATCCAGAAGCAACTTAAAAGCCTAAGAGATAAAAACATCTCAATAGATTTTGCATTTGTTCGTGGACACACGGGTGTTCTTGGAAATGAGCGAGCCGATTGGCTTGCAAAAGCTGCAACCAAGCGCAAAATTGACATTGACGTTAATATTCCTAAATTGTTTTACAAGAAGATCACGAATGAAAGAATGATGAAGGTTTGGAACCAAGAATATATAATTTCTAATAAGGGGAGCATAACAAAGCAATTTTTTCCCACCATTAATAAGAGACTATCATGTCATCATTTTTACACTAACTACAAATTAACCCAATTTCTCACTGGTCATGGTAATTTCAAAAGCTACCTGAACAAATTTAATTTAGCTTCTTCATCTTTCTGTGACTGTAATATTGGTGGCGAGGAAAATGTAGAACATGTGATCATTTTGTGTTCCAAGTATGTCAGAGAGAGAAAGGTCATAAAACTGGCGTTCAAGAGACTCAACATTAATTGGCCACCGAAGTTTCACCAACTTCTTTCCACCAGAAGTGCTTTCAAAAATTTCTGTAAATTTGTTGTAACTGTTTGTAATCCTTCTTAACTTCATTTTTTTTAATTGTTTATTTCCCTTGAATGTGTGTTTAATACTTATTTCTGTAAGCCCCGTGTGATACTTTGTGGTGCACGGGGATTTTATAATTGTTTTCAATAAAAAAAAGTGTATTTTATAACTTCAATCATTCTAATTAAGCTAAAAAAGTAGTTATTTGTTGTTATTTAATAATTCATTGAATATGTAGGGTTTTCTCCCTTGCCCGTTTCCTTAAACCAACCTCGTGGGTTTTTTTATGATGTTACTTGATTTTAAAAACTTGCCTTAGTGAAGAAATATGTTTGATAAAGCCAGAAACTGTGATCCACCAGAACTCTCCGCTTTAAACAACTTTTTTTATTTAGTTTTGTGAAACCCATTGACATTATTGATAAATTATTTGATTTACTAACTGATTGTAATGTATATTGAGCAGAATGGATGAAAAAATAGTCAAATGGTTCTGATTACTTTCAAGATCATAAAAAGACAATTAATGTCTCAATCTAAATATTCAACCTATAAATCACCATTAGTATCAAGCGATGGATATGTAATATAATAGAGACTAATGGTGCTTTCTGATAGATAATACTGTGCAAGAGATGTTTGGAGGAACAAAGTTCCTAAATATGCAGGCTAATAGCTATCTAGTTAAAAATAATTACCTCGTGCAGGTCTCCCAGGTGACTGCCGAAAGAATACACACATGAAGGTTCTGTAGTTGTAACGTTCGGGGTTTTGTTGAAATATTTGAGATAGAACACTTTTATTGTTTATTATTTATTCACAATGGACGAAACACTTACTACAGTTTGTTTTTACAAAGTTTGCAAATATATAAATTATTAAATTCCGGTATACTTGTATTGCTTTAAAAAATTCTGTTTTTAAAGTTTTTTTTTAAATATTTAATAAAATAACTGCAATTCCACGAACAATATACACTTAGATTAAAGGTGATTAAGTGGTCGTGGATGAAAAATTAAAAAGGCTTCTTCATGAACATAACATTTATTCTAGCATGCCCCCATTACATTGCCAAAATACAAGTGAGGGAATTATTCAAAAATTAAGTTTTTATATAAAGGGAAGAACACATTATAAAAACCGCAGTTACGTGCTAAAGTAAAGGGAATAATTAGTTTTTTATAGAAATGACATCCCCCAAATTGTTAATGAAATATTAATCCCGTTTAGAAAGGCGCAAAAGAACAATTAATGATCTTGTATTTCTTGAAATCGGTAATAAATCTATTGAAAAATAATGTCTAAAGAATCAGTAATAAACCAACCAGTTTTTAATGCTGCAGAAAAAGATAGATTGGGACACGTTTCAAAATAGCGTGTTAAGATTCACGAGCTAGATGTTATAAATTAAAGAAGCTTCGAATTATGAGTAGATATCAGTGCAGTGTTATTATATATTGGGTTGTTCGGAAAGTAATTTCGTTTTTTCCCGACAGAGGATTTAGTTGTATTCTTTTGCACCCAACTTCACATTTAAGCCATATAATTTTTATATGCTTTGAGAGTTCATACAGCAAGGCTTGTATGTGAAAAATTCCAATTAATTCTACGCAGTAGTTTTTGGTTGGTGCCCTTTTAAATATGGAGAGCGATAAGCAGCATTTTCGTCATATCTTACTGTTTTACTACAGAAAGGATAAAAATGCTGTTCAAGCCAGAAAGAAATTGGCCGATGTGTTTGGAGGTGTGTTGACAGTACGCAAGTGCCAGAACTGGTTCGCTAAATTTCGATCCGGCAATTTTGATGTCGAAGATGCACCACGTTCGGGAAGACCGGTCGAAGATGATAAAGACGCGATTAAGGCATGAGTTGACGCGAACCGGCGAATAACAACACGTGAGATCTCGGATTGAGGTTAAATTTATTAAATTCAACAGTTTATGACCACTTGAAAGGCCTGGGATTATCCTCGAAGCATGATATATGGGTTCCCCATGTTCTCACAGAGAGAAATCTATGTCGCCGCATTGACGTCTGCGATTCGCTTCTCAAACGTCACGAAAATGGTCCGTTTTGGAAGCGCATCATCACTAGGGACGAAAAAGACCATAAAGCAAAAAAGATGAATCGGCTCAAACCATTTTCAAAGCCGATATTCACCAAAAAAGATGATGCTGTCTGTTTGGTGGGATTTTAAAGGAATGTTTTTTTTTTTTGGCTTTTACTGGATAACACAACGATTAATTCTGAAGTCTACTGTCATCAGCTGGACAAACTGAATGATGCACTTCAACAGAAAATGTCAGAACTAATTAACAGGAAAGTTGTAGTGTTTCAACAAGACAACGTGAGACCTCACACAAGTTTGGTCATTCGCCAAAAGCTTTTACAGCTGGAATGGGATACATTGCCACATTCACCATATTCTCCAGACCTGGCACCATCGGATTATTATTTGTTCGGGTCACTCCAAAATTTTTAAGACGGTAAAACCTTCACCTCAAATGAGGAGGTCAAAAACCACCTCGATCAGTTTTTTGCCAGCAAAGACAAACAATTTTATGAGCGTGGAATTATGCTACTGCCAGAAAGATGGCAAAATGTGTTGGACCAGAACGACACCAATATATAATTTAATAAAGTATTTGTTTATTAAATGAAAACTGTCTTTAATTTCCACAAAATAAAACCCGAAATTACTTTCCGAACAAACCAATATATTTATAGTATAAATTTATAATGTCTTGCAAGTAGTCTGAAAGGTAAGGAAGTGAAAATAATAAAAATATAATAAGTTGGATAAATATACGGGAAGGAACACAAAGTTAAGATACATTATCACAATGTAGGGAAATATAAAATCATTTTTTGTTTTTCCCTTCAACGTTCTAAGAAGGAATACGTGATAATAAGAAATGTGTCGTGAGTCGCAAAACGACAGTCATTATCCAACAATTGATGTATTCACCTTCTTTTTAGCTCTTTATGAGAATCAGCTTTTATGCATCATTTTAATTTAAATATAAATAAAAGAGTTGGTTAAAGTCAATAGATTAAAAACTACTCAAATTGTGAAATTCTGTTCTAGATTTTCCAAGCAGTAAAATAAATCTCTCGTTGAATTCAAAACATTTTTATGGCTAAAGTATTGAAACAAGTGAAGAAAAATAAATAGTTGAAACAAATTATTGGGATTTAAAAAGAAATTTCATCTTAAAATGAGTGAAAAAGTATTGTTAATTTGGAAAAAAAGCATATCATATATTAATATTAAAATTATTTCTTAGAATCAAGATTACATTTTATATTGATTTTTTTTATTCTTCATTGTTATATCTTTATTCTTATATATTTATATATCTTCAAAATTTATTGATCAGTCCTTACGGATACGGCTAATCCCCATGTGTGAGAGCCAATTCATTGTTAGCACAATCTATAGTGGCGGCTTCCGCTACCAAATCTTTTGACGGTTAATTTATTCAGTTCAAGCTGTCATCGGATGTTACATACTGTCATGATTTAATTGTGCAACTTCAGTCAAAAAATCCGTCTTTATATGAATATAAAGACGGATTTTCACATTTTGAAAATTCTATATTGACATGATCCACGACGAAAATAGGAAAATTAGGGTTAGTTCCTGAAAAACTTGCGTTTCCATATTGAAGAAAGTGCGGTCCCCCAAAAACGTATCTCAGCAAATGTATATATTTTGTCTAAAATTGGTTCCAAAAGAGGAGAGTAGAAAACTGAGCAAAAATACAATTACCATTTTCACGACTTTTTAAGGAATTTATGAAAAATACCCGATGTTTCTTTTTCAACATAACATGAAAAAAATAATTTTTTTCTTAAGAAACTCCATATTATGTGTAGCATTGAGAATAAACATGCAATTTGTTCTTTTAAGTTGTTAATCCTGTTTCATATATTCGGTTTTTAATTCACTTGAACATTAATAAATCATAAACATGTATAATGAATTATGTTCTATTACACAACAACAAAAATAAATAATACAAAAGCTAAACCTCTTGCTTCTTCACTAAGAAATTATAAGAGATTATAAAGTAACTAATTTAAACGGTAAATTATATCATTTAGTAAAAAAAAAATTTGAGACGCAAAGCAATTGAAAGAAATGTTGAAACGAATAAACAGACTCTTAAAGAAGAAATCATTGAAGATTTTTATCATTGCTTAACATTTCTCAACACAGAAATTACAATTAATACTTCACACCTCATACATTGCATTGCAGTGAAAAAGCAACACCAAGAGGTAGATGGCAGAAAAAAAGGTACAATGTGCAAGTTAGACACATATTTTCGAATCATATGAATGATCTGTCATAAGCACGGTAAATAGATTGTAGAAAGGAAGCTGGTAGATATTACAAAAGCCGCTTCACTCTGTAGACGATAGCTACCTAGAACTAGAGCTGTGTATCGTTGTAAAAACAGGCTATTTGAATCGGATATTGTTAACTATTTCATTGGTTTTAATTTTGTTTTCACGGAACACTAATTTTTTTTCTAAAAATAAAAGTAGCTTAAGTTACTCCTTTTAACATCAGCTTCTGCCAGGGAAAGTCCCGTCAAAAGCGCTCCAGCCGTTTCAGAGATTAGCCGGAACAAGCAGACAGACAAAAAATTTTAAAAAAACTGATTGTTTCATATAAGTGACGTATATTATACTTTTAAAAGCATTCAGTAAAAAGCTGTCAATTTGAAACCACAAACACATCAGTTTTATTTATTTGTAGAGATTGGCAATAAAGGTCTCATGAGAGAAAAAATACCAGTTTGTTATAATACAACTTCAACAAAAAGTATACAAAGAATATCATTGAAATGGTAAAAATAAATGTAGCTTTTACACATTTAAAAACATTTGTCTTAAGGGAAAAACTTCTTTTATTTTTTTAAAATTAAAATATATATTGTGACGATTAAATTCATTCCATAAAAATCCATTGTTGAAAATAAGTATTTAGTTGCCATTAAATAAGGCTATTATTTTTAAAACTAACTATTAAATTTTATTTATCCAAAGACATGAAAAACAATATTTATTAAATTATAAAAAAAAATAACATTTTTAATTTTTTCCTCTTTCATATGTAAATATTCTGAAGTTGTTTTCAAGGTTTAATTTGATGTTTAAATACTAATTCTAATAATTAAATTTTGTTTGCTTGTGTTTCAAAGTAAAAAAAGAGATTGAACGTAAATTAAATCATGTTTTCTAACACTTTTATAAAACAAAAGAAATACGTTTAATTTCACGTCAGATCAATTTTTTCCCTAAAATTACTTCCACAGCAGTATAGAGAATTTTATTTGTTTTATTAGTATCGAGAAAAAAAGAACTGATTTTAAATAAATTTTACAGTCATGTTTTGAAAGAAGAAAAAAAAAAAAAAAACGTTATGTTTTTAAAATATAATTAGTTGTTTTTAAGATGCATTTTTGCTCAGTTTTTCATTCGTTAGAATTCCTTTTTATTCATTTTATTTATGTCTTTGTTATATCCAAAAATATTATTAGTTCAGTAATACAAGAATAGAAAAAATCAAAATTCCGTATAATTTAAAATACATTTTATAACAAACAACAGGTGCATAAATATATTATCTGTAGATTTATTCAATTTATCTTTATCTTTTAAAAGTATACAACAATATTTTTATATTTCTTTTATGAATAATTTGTTGATACAAATAAATTAGAAAATTAGGAGTAATTTTAGAGAGGATTATGATTGTTGATAAAAGCAGAAGCAGTTCTTTTATGATGTTAACGTTTTTTTACAATACATATAAGTAATGCCATCAAAATTGAAAAAATAGTATTTAGTTTTCATGATCAAAAATTGAAGGCTTGTGCCCAAGCGAATTGTTTTATTTTCTTTTTAATATTTATTCCTTTTCATTGCAACACATTTTACGATGAATACTATTCTTTGATCTGAAATACTATTATTTTCATCAAATAAAATGCTCCTACAATTTTTTTTTATTTCGCTGTCCCTACATATTGCTTTTCAATGCAGTAGATGTAAGTTTTTCTTCTCTAATTAAACTTGTATATTAACTTTATTTGTTGTAGCTTTCAGAAAATATAAAATTTCGAATATCACAAAAAACAGTATTTCAAGAAAATACTATAAAACTTAGAACTTATTAATAGGCTGAATTACCATTTAGGTAAGATATTTCTATTTCAACTTGCATCTATGGGGTATTTCCTTCTAATTTATATCATAGCTCTTTGCAACGAAACAGTTCGACTGTTAAAAAAATGGCTGTAAGCTTTGTTACTTTTAAAGCATTTTAAATTTAAATTGCATTCAAGTAATAAAAAAGATATACACAGAGAGCTGAACAATACCCCGCGACAATACCGTACTGCAACAATCTCCAAACCATTTTGATTAAGGAACTCTAAAGCAAAAACTAATGATAACTTGTACCCTTTATAATTTGTGTATATGTGTTAGTGTGTTAAAAATCATATTATTTATTGGTTTTAAATAATACACATTTATATTTAAACTAGCTGACTCGGGTACGTGTTTTCTGTGGCTTGCAGTCAAATTAATCTTCGCTTACAATTTCGAAGAGTTGAAACTTAGCATAAAACAACATAATGATTTTAATTTTGCATTTTATTCATCTCCTATTTGATTATAGTATAATGCATTAATGACTTATGAAGTTATTAAGTAACAACATAGGAAGATTTAATTTTATGAATGTGGTTACTATATATAACGTTAATTTCTATCAATTTTTAATTTTATTTTTATCATTTTAACGTATAACAATAAATAAGTTTATATAACTAATCGCTAAACGGTGCACAATATTTTTGGTAATCCTTCTTTTGCTAACTCAAATAGATTCGACGTTCTCCCTACACGTGAGCATGTAACATATAGTTACCCATTCGAGAAACATGGATTTTTAAAGTTCAAACATCAAATGGACATTGTTTGACTTTGAGATTTATTTATGTTCATGGTGAAAGCCAAACGAATCGGGAACTGAAGCTCTTTGAGTGACATCAGTGGAACACGTGGCAAGAGGACGATCTCACCTTTAAACTTTGCAGTCAAAATGTTTTCTTCAAGAAGTTTCCAAGTAATTCTTTTGATAAATAGACATATACTGTTGCATAATCTAGGAGGATTTAAGTTACGAAGCAAAGCAAAAAAAACCAGTGAACCAATATTCAACCGGAAATTGGGAGGTGGCATTTCTAATATATCCATGGAATTCAAAGATATTAGTTTCATTTTCATCAACAATAGTGCCCATTGATTTAAAAGGCATTGGATCACCTGGCAACAATTCTATATCTGGAAGTTTATTTCGTTAACATGAATATATTTTCTGCCTAAAAAACAGGATTACAGCCCAATCATTATCTAGATAACTAATCAGTATATCCAGAAAGACACTCTCAATCATTTCATTTTTTTGTTGGAACACCAGTGCAGAAGTTGTTTGCAGTTTGGGTTGCAGTTCGTCATCGTTTCTAATATCCAGCTTTTAGAAAATATTTGCGTCGATTGATCAACTTGAAATTGTACTCGCGTTTTTATGATCAATCGAAGTGTTTCGACGTTTCGCCATAAAAATGATTGTTTTAATCATGCATTATTTTTGTGAGCAAAAGTAGAGCGAGGAATGGCTGGTAATGTCTGTCGGAAATCACCACACAGTAGAAAGACAGTACTACCGATTTTTTTTGCTCCCGCTTAAATCTTGCAAAGTTCTATGAAATGCCTCGAGTGAATGTTTATGGGATATGGTACACTCACCTGATTATGATTGAACTCATTTGCAATACCAATTCGAACTCATTGCCAATCCGTTTTTTTCAACGGCACACATTACGCCTGGTTTCTTATGAATGTCTAATGGCAGCTTGAAGGCGAAATGTGTAGTGTGTCCACCATCTAATAGTGACAACAATGCCTGAAAATGCAATTGCCAATGTAATTTCTTATTGCAATCTTATTTTTGCAAGGCTATACCTGCAAGCTTCGTTGTTATAGGAAATGAACATCCGGACGCGAGACTCGAACGCAAAGTCATTCCACCTCATCCGGCAATATCCAGCAAAGTTAGGGAGTTTCGGAAATCCAAGTCCAGATTTTAGTTCCTCACCCCGAGATGCACCCGGTGACCTCTTTCTGTGCACCTACAACTGCTAGTTCAGTCTCTGAATGGGGCATTACGGTCATCCGGCATTATCCGGCAAAATTATGGGAACTTCTAAAATTCGATTTCAGATTTTTGTACCCCGCCCAGAAAAACACCAGATAATCACTTTTCCCATCCCAAGAATTTTAAAGTAAGCCCCTGTCATGGTTCGCGTAAAATACGGATCTGGCGTTGTTTCGCAATGGGATCGTCTGGTGTTGTTTTACTTAGTTATGGGCTTTTCTTGAATCGCATGGGAATATTCAGATCAGCGATTCCGATCAGGGCTCACTTTTTGCGTTCCTACGTCTGCAAGTTAGGCTGTTGCCACTGTCCGTGAATATTATGGTCATCCGGCATTATCGGGCAATGTTATCAAAATTCCTAAACTTCGATTACAGATTCTCACTCCACACTCCAAAACGCAAACTGGACTGACTTTCGATGCCCCAGCGCGTGCACTTTCAGTCGCTAGAAGGAATGAAAGGCCAGACGTGGGACTTGAATGCAAAGCCTTTCCACCTAATTCCAGTAATATTCTGCAAAAGTTACGGCAGTTTCTGAAATAAAAGATTCTCGTTTCCCATCCCTAGTCGCAACCGGAGACTACTTTCGCTGTCCTGGAGCCTGCGAGTTCAGTTCCTAGGAGGGGTGCATGTGGGTCAGCCAGCATTATCTGGCAAAATTTCGAGAACTTCTAAAATTCGATTTCGGATTCTCGTTCACAACCCTGAAGAACAACAGAAAGGAACTTTTCACGCACCAAGACTTTTAGGGTAAGCCCCTGCTGCTACGGTCTGCGTAAAATATGGTCATTCGGAACTATCCGGCAAAGTTACAGGAATTTCTCGAATCGGATATCAGATTCAGATTTTTCCTTTCAAGATAAGTCAGGGACCAAGTTTTCGCGTTCCAAAGCTTTTAAGGTAAGCCCCTGCCTTAGTGTATCTGAAATGAGTTCATCCGGCATTGTCCGGTTAAGTTGCAGAAATTTCTAAAATTTCATTTCAGATTCTCGTTCGTCATCTCAAAATACATCAGAAACGCATCTTTTTTCCTCTCTAAGACTTTTAGGGTAAGCACCTGCCATGACTCGCGTAATTATCCGGAATTATCCGGCAAAGTTAAGGTAATTTCTCAGATAGGATATTAGATACGAATTGCCCTTTTTGAAGTACATCAAGGACTAAGTTTTCGTGCTCTAAGGCTTTTAATGTAAGACCCTGCCACGATGTGTCTAAAATACGGTCCGGGTATTATTGGAAACCGATTCAAAATTCGGATTCCACGCCCCGAAATGCGCCGGACATTCCCTTTTTGTGCCCTTTGGTCAACAAAATCTGCTTCTGCAGACACACACACATTGCGACATTTTGCATATTTTCCCGTTTCCCGAATTTTTCACATTTTCGAAACTAAAAAAAAATATGGCGTTATTAATTGGAATAAAAATTATCCTATATTTTAATTTTGACGAAATCACACACAATACACAAAATTATATTAAAATTGGTTGGCTAATCTTGGAGTTTATCGTGGACAAACACTGTGACACGTAATTTTTATGTATAAAGATTTAATTACAAATTTACTTTCTGAGTTGCAATTAGCTGAGCAACAAGTAATATTTTCTGTTTAAATGTTCAATGGTATGTCTTCACCAAATACTTAACCTTCCATATCTTTCTACCAGTCGTTTAGAAGGACTAATGCATGTTAGATCTGTATTGCCTCAAAAGCCTCTCATTGGCATGAGAAGGGGGTGTCAGGTAAGGTGTAGCAAAGTGAAGCAAGACTCAGTGATCAATAAGATAACCTTGCACTCACATTTAATACATTAAGATAAACTCGCAAGGGATAGTGAGCCTATTTCTTTGGCGTAACCTCAGAAATCGATTTCAATATCTCTGAATACCACTGGGAAGTTATTTTGTAAAAGGAAGGTTCTGGGCAATTAATACCATGATCCCATGAACGTGATCACATTTGTTTCTAGACGTGGATCAAATGAAATCTAGGATTTTTTTTATATCTTCTATTTACAATATATATCAGATAATAATGTTGTCAAAAAGATGCTGCAGATCAAAAGTCATTGGGATTCGGACGCACTGGACAGATTCAGTGGAATCAAACTTTAGGACTATAAATGCGAAAACTTGGAGAACGAACGAACTTAGGTGCATGAGAGGTCACTATGGAGGAAACATCAAAGGAAGACACTGGCCCACGAGGTCTTACCGGATATGATGAAGATGATGATGAGATTTAAAATATATCTTTAGTGATCTGAGCAATGTAATTAGTAAATTATATAAGTATTTCTTAAAAACATTACTTATAGCAGGAAGATTTAGAAGTTCCACTTCTTTTACAGATTGACATTGAGAACTTATACTCTCATTTTCTCGATTAGCGAGAATTGTTGTAATAGAATCAACAATAACGATATCGGCCATAGTATCAGAAATTATTTTTCTAATGCATTTTTATTACTCCAACAGGATTACTAACCTAAAAAAGACTCCTTGGTTAGGTAAGATGCTAGGTCCTAGCAATAGATTCCAAGAAATCAGATAATAACAAACTGACGGTCTCATATTCATTGTAATGATCAAAAATAAATCCGAATTATGGGAGATTTTTAGCTCTCATTACATTACATATATTGTTCAAATGCTAAACAATCACAAATTGACATCTTAAATTTAAAGTGGATTTCTAAAAGAAGTGTGTGTTTCTTATTTCATATTATCTTATACATATGAGGTGAGTAAAATGAGAACCTGATTTCTCACTTTGTTGTTTAAAATTAAATTATTTTAGCCAGGGAACGATGCAGTCCAATACAATTCTTATTTAATTTCGGTTCAGAACAATATCGTTAGTTCATTCTAAATATTAAAATCATTTTTCAAAGTTTCTAAAAAAATATAAATAAATAAATAAATTGGAAGCTAAAAAAATTCTTATTGAATGATTTTAAAGAAAGTCGAGTTTAAGAGTTATTTTTCAGATAATGTAATTCTTATAAAAGAATCATTAATTTTGTAAATGTAAAAAAAAGCTGAAAATAATTGTTCCTTTCGGCGTTTTGATTAGACATAAGAATATAATAGGAAGAATCATTTAAGGAAATGTTTTCTATATTAAGAAGAGAGAGCAATAAAAAATAAGAATTGCGACGCATAGAGATTAGGCGAAGGTTTTTCCATATATTTTTTTTAATAAGTGATATTTTTACTCCCATATTTCTGAATAAACCTTGTTAATTTAGTAGGGAATTTAGGGGGAAAGAATTTATATCTCATAAGAATGTCTTAAAATAACATCATTTTATAACAATGAAGAAAAAGAAGACGCCCATGTCAAGCTAATGATGCATTAAAATAGATTCATTAAGTTCATCATGAGCGAGGGTAAGCTGTGAAAATAAAAATAAGCAACGGATTTTACTGGCAAATAATATTCGTACTTTATATCTTCAAAGCTCAAAAGACCCAATAAAGGAAATATATAGTTCGAAATATTTCTCTTGGTCCTTTAAAGAGTTTTTATGACTTTAGAAAGTAGTTACTCAATTTTTCACTTTGATAAATTATAAAGCAGTGCTCTTTGGAAAAATTGTTCTTACTTTTAGTATACTACAAATATTCTGTATGTTTAATAAATATGCTTTTGCATGACGCATATTTTCTTGGCGTTTTAATACAACCTTTTGTAAATAAAGTAGAATGTCGCTTATCTGAATCAATTGGGACCAGCCACCATTCGGATACGCGATTGTTCAGATAACTGAAAACTGAATGTGATCCATGTAGTATATGAAACCGAACACTGTACGAATATTGAAAATCATCACATGCGGGAAACATACTTGAAGAAAAAGCAAAACAAGTGCAAAATATCGCAATTTTATCTTTATTGCGGAAAATAATCACTTATTATTTATAATCAATTATTATAAGTTTCTACAACTTATTCATCGCATTCTTGAAATCCTGGGATCGAGAGAGAGAGAGAGATTGGACAAAGTCGGTAATCAGTATTGCACTATTCGAAAACGTATTCATATACAGTACATGTAGTTGCCAAAGAAAAAAATACTGGTGCGGATATTTGACGCTCCGGATAATAAACGTTCGAATAAACGACGTTCCACTGTAACATTATTTGCCCAAAATTATAAATCGTTTACTTTGCTCGTATATTGAATAAATGCATTACTAGATAAAACTGATAAGTAGGAAATAGCTTTGTTAAATGAGAGCTGAAATTTAGATAGTTAGATAGAAATTAGAATAGTTTATGCTTTAAAAAGTGGTAATGCTAATTATATTTTGTTTTTAAGATATTTCAAGGCATAATATGATGCCTTTGAAACATATCATCATATAAAATAAAAGTTTATGGTATTATAATTTATATATATATATGTAGTATATATAGCTTAAGATGTAAAATTAACTGATATGTATTGAAACACCACTGTTCCATAGGACTTTTAAGAAATAATGAAAAGTCCTTCATTTTAAGGAAAAATGCAGAATGATATAAAAGTCATTATTAAAGCTAAATAATGTACTATTTTAATGATAATTGTTAACAAAACAATTACTTATCAAAAATGAAATGTGTTTAAATCATTGCAATTGCTTACGCAAAAAATAAAGCGGGCAATTTTTATGTATTGAATGCAAGTTAATCTTTGAATACTTGCCAAACTGTATTATTCAGTATGATTAAGGCATTCAATAAGCTTAATCATTAAATAAAATACATTTCACTATTTGCTTAAAGGGTAAATAATTCTTTTTTCTTCAGTAACTGTCTTTCCGTCTCATATAGGCATACTTGTAAATCTTTTACTTTTGCTCTGTTTTTTACTGATGTCATTTTGCTATTTTTATTGCTAGAAGTTTTTTATTTTCCTTTTTCTATTTAAAAGTTAAAAGAGAAAAGGGCCTTAACGAGAGTCTATCATTTTAAAATCTAGTCTAAAAATGTTGCTATTTCTAGTGGATAGTTTTTCTCTTTGATCAGGATAGAATAATAATATATTAAAGAAAATATTCACTTTTTTAAAAATGTCTCTTAGAATTTTACGAGTATTCAGATAGTGAAATATTAAATTCACTACCATATTTTCCTCAATGCATGCCTCGTAATAAGCAATTTTTGAAACTGATGAAATATTACAATGATTCATATAATTAAATTTATCAATTATAAATTATTTGGCGGTGTTGTGAAAAGTTTGCAAACTGGGAAACTTTCTCAAATGGATTCTCGTCATAAGCCTGGTTCAAAATTACGAGGTCCATCGCCAATAGCTTTCGCGTTCCTGTAAAGTTAAAGGTAAATGAACAATAAATCAATAAAATTTTGTGATCCAATTTAGACTTTGAATTGATTCCTGGTTTTAATAGAAACATCTCGAAGCAGTAAACATCGTTCATAACTGCAATTGAGGGGCTCAAGCTATTAAGTATCATATTTTTGAAGTTTGGAGAATGAAATACCAAATGAAATTGCAATAGGCTATTTCACTAAGGTCCATTGTAAACTAACATGGAGTAATATTATTTAAAAGTTTTAATTAGAGTTTAACTGTCGCCTCCTTATAGAGGAAATTGATTAGTTTTAAGAGATATAAAAGTGATTGTGAAAAGATTGTTGTTGAAATTAATGGCTGTTAGTTGAGAATTTAACCATTAAGTATGGAGTCTTTACTCAGAGAATTAGATTCATCCAATAGTTAGTACTTTGTTGCCAAGCCCAGACACTTATTCGCTTTAACAGTGAATCCATTTTGGAAAGTTCTTAGATAAGCCTTATAAGATCGTCCGATTAGAGTCATCAACGTAAATACAGGGGTTTCTGTTATTTTGTGGGAGCTACAGTTCTGAATATCTTCAAGTATTTCAGATAAGAAATTTTTTATTGCTTAAGTATTTGTTGACCTTCATCGTAACTATCGAGTCGGGATAATTATTTAGGTTAATAATATTGTTAACTGCTTGTATTCATTCCAAGGGATTTCTGTCATGAAAACTACTCCCATTGTAAAGCCGAGTAAGAGTCACAATCTTTCGAGTATGTTACCCTTGAAAGCCAGCTTGTGACAACGGACACAAGATTTATCTTAAGTACTTGCAAATGGCTCAAAATTACAAGCTCAATTTTCCAAAGTGATTGAGCAAATTCTAGTTCAATGTTGCATGCATATATAAATATAAACTTACAAGCAATGATTGCCACTTTCAGGGGATCTTGTGGGAATTCTAGATTATATATATTAGTATAAGAGTTACGTGATGCACAAATAGGCTGCAAAAAAAATTCGATTAATTTCAAATGCCTTTTACATTTCATAGAAAGGTAAAAATATTTCTTTTCTTCTGATGAATGGCATTTATATTTATAATCATTCATTGGCTATTGTGATAAAAAAATACAATGTAAATTGTTATAATCTAAACTGAATGAAAAATATTAGCTGTAACATCCATGTGTTACATTCCATTTTTAAGTAATTGTTTATTCTTCTCAACATAGACAAACAACGCAAGAGCTCTACACTAGACCCTCTAGTAGCAAGGATCACTAGACGGCGTAACAGCAAATGTCACATCAGAAGCACAGAAATGAGATAGACAAAAAATTCAGCTGTTATTTTATTGGAAGAATTAAAAGTTATCTGCCTGAAAGGAAGGACATAACTAAACCTTAATTTGAATGAATTGAAAAATATATAACAAAAGGATAAATACTATAAATCGATAAAAAATTGGGTGTAAGGAAAAGTTCTGTCGTTTTTTTTGACGGAATATTTTTCACTTTTTATTTAAAATTTATTCTAAAATACAATTTTTTCTGTTAGTTACAACTGTTTGCTAGCCTTCTGGCAACTTATTTAACCCTCTGGAAATGAAGTCTCCTGTTTTGGAGACAAAGTATTTTTCCACTGACATTCACAGACCCTCTCATAATTTATATTTATTTCCATCAAAAAAGTGTTGCAACGGCGCGAACAGACGATAGTCAGATGGTTCAATATGAGAAGTATATGCTGGCTGAGATAAAATTTCCCAAACCAACTCTGCAATTTTTTTATGTTGTGTTTCTTGGCACGTGTAGTCTAGCGTTGTCGTGATGAAGAATCAGACCCTTTCTATTGTCCATAGATGGATATTTATGTTGAATTCTTTTATTAAAAACATCAACCAGTAACCACCATTTCATTTTCTTTCAGCAACTCATTGTGCACTATACCAGGGGTGTCCAACCCGTTGCCCAGCTTGAATAATTTTGCGGCCCGCGAGATTCTTTATAACTTCACAAAATTCGACTATTCTGAAAATATTTTTTGTTTAAAAAGAGTTTTTTTTTTTTGTAAAAAAATAAATCCCATTGCTGTTTTTATTTTATCACGTTGCTTATGTTACTTCTAATCTCTTTTTTTTCTAAATTGCAATTTATCAAACATAAATCGTAATCGCGTTTAAACTTAACGCACGAACATCTGCAACATCAATTACAATACGCAAATACACATGCATTGAGATCGTTTTGCAAAAACTAAGTGAAAAAGCTAAGAAACCTATATCTCACTAATTAAATAAATTAAAGATTATTTCACCATTGCATTATTATTATTATACTATCTATGTTTGTGTATACATGAAAACAATGAAAAAATAATAATGTATCAGTCTGTTTTAAATTTTCACTCCAACAATTGTTTGTAATGGATCCAAATCTAATATAAAGATATATATTTTTATATGCGGCCTGCGGGATTGTGAAGTTTTTCTTAAGTGTCCCACGAGATCATTTGGTTTGGCTACCCCTGCACTATACCCTTGCTGTCCAACAACACAGCATAACCTTCTTGTGATGAGAGCCAGCTTTGGATGTGGATGGTAGTGTGATGATTTTTTTTGACCACGTGTTTGTGCAGTATCCACTTTTTATTTCTAATCACCAATTGATCCAAAAATGGTTCACTTTTGTGACGAGCAAGAATTGAAGGTCATATCGAAATTCTCTCCCCATTAAGCATTTTTTCTTTCAATTCCTACTATTAGTTCACACTCTTTATATATTTATTTAGTTATCTTGGTGGAATTTTCAATCGTTCATACAATACATTTTAAATCGCTCAATTGAAATTTTATATACATGATTATTTTGGATGATAATACAATAATTTAATCAAAATTAGTAAAATTAATTGATACAAACAAATTATTTGAAGAATTACAAATGCAGCCACGTCGCCATCATTTTTGGCGACTTGTATCAAAACTTGAAAAGCTTTTTTTTCTCACGTTTTAAAGAATTCAGTAGAACTGAAATTTGATATACACGATTGTTTTGGATGACAAAACAATACTTTAATGATAATTAATAAAAATTAATTACCATTTAATGTTGTTATTCTGTCATATGTATATACATATTTATATTAATTGTAAATATTTAATAAAATGTAGCTAAAATAAGTTTTTTCCTTGTTGATCTAAGTAGGAATTTACTTTAATTTTTTTTATATATTATTTTTTTTTTTTTTGCTTTTGCTTTAACCATGTGGCACATAAACAAAGAATTTGGAGACGAAACCAAGTCTTTTAATGCAATGCAAAGAAGTAGCTTGATGAATTCTAAAATTAAAGCCCAATTCTGTGGAAATTAATGTAGGATTTGTCCATAAAAACAAAATCACCGACAGCACCACGGAAAAAGACGAACATCATACTGCGTAGCACTTCGTCATTGAAATCTGAGGGACTTCTACTTCTAGGCGTGTGCGTCTACAATCCGATGACAGACTGAACCTACTCATCTGAGAATAGGCGCATGTGTTCAATCCAATTGTGATGCTAGCCTGGAAGTGTGCAAGGTGACGGACTCGTGACTGGCGTGTCGTGAGTTCGAGCCTAGTGCCGCTGATGACCCACCGTGTAGGGGAGTGATAAGCACTTTAAGTTTGTCTAGAGCTCACATCTTACCCCGTGGTGTGGTTTGGTAGTTCGGAGAAGGGGTGTCAGCTCGATTGTCATTCTTGTCCCTCAACATTACGAGATCCGTCACCAATTGCTCTGGTGTAGCTCAATAGTGAGACGTTAATACTCACCCACTCCGGATCTGGGTTCAACATTCAAAGAAATATCACTCAAGCCAAATTTCACTAGCTGTCTTTGGCATTATTGAGTTGTTACAGCTTCCTCTCCAAACACGAGACAAGGGTTCCTTTTTGCTTCCATTGCGTTATTGCATTTTTGGAATTCAAACAACATACAATGCCCTAAGTGCATTTTTTTCTTCCCTTATGTTGACAGTTTTACATGCTAAACAGACTGACTAAAATACGAAAAAAAGTGTAAAAATTATCAATATTATACTAATTTAACTGTTTTAACCAGTTTCAATTGGATCCGAATTCTTGCTAAGGAGCAACAAAGAATAAAAATCAATGTGTCCAAAAACGACAGAACTTTCCTTATACCCAGCACTTTAAAAACATAATGATAGCTTAATATTGTATGTAACCAGGGTCGTAGCTACCTATATATCATCCGTATCTATGATATGTGGCCTCCAAACTTCAGGGCCCGATTGTAAAATATTAAGGGCCCCAAAAGAGGAATTTAAATAGAGTGCTACTTTGGACTAGCTACGCCAGTGTATATAACCAAAGTTTCAATTATTCTGCAATACAATTACAACATCTACTAACGCAACTTCAATTAAATTAACATTCTTTAATCATCTTTAAGCGTCACTCTATCTGAAAAGATTTAAAAGGAAGCTCATAGAAAAACAAGATTTATTTCACTGGAGTTCTCGCAATTCTATACTTATACATATAAAGGAGAAAAAAAGCGACTCACTCATAACGATATCTCAGGAACAATTAAAACTACAGACAAAATTTGATAGACATGTTCTGTTTATGGGGTAGATATCCCTAAGAACGGGTTTTGTGAAAATCGACCCAAAAAAGTGGGTCGCAAAGAGTTATTGGCCTAATAAACAAAAATTAACGTTTTTGAACTATTCGCTCTACAGATTTAAAAAAAATTTGTGACAGCAGATTCCTGTCGTAAAGTAAAACCCGCTAAATAAGAGGTTTTGCAAAACTTAACCTCTCAGTGGGGTTGGAAAGAGTTGGAGATAAATATATTCGTCTTTTTGAACTAATGGACCTACAGACTTGATATTTGGTTGACAGGTTCCTGTCTTTAAGTAAAGGTCCACTACAAAAACAATTTGAAAAATCAACTCTAAGGGGTGTTTTGGGGGTTAAAGGCAATTGGAGATACATATATTTTCGTTTTTGAGCAATTAGACCTACAGACATGAAATTTTTCAGACAGGTTCCTGTCATAAGGTAAAGATCCGCTGGGAAGTATGCTTTAAAAAATCAACCCCTAATGGGAGTTTCAAGGGGTCGACATAAATATATTTCCGTTTTTTGAAGAATTAGACTTATAAACGAAATTTGACAGAAAGGCTCCTGTCATATAGTAAAGATCCAATGCCAAATAGGTTTTGCAAAAGTAAACATCTAAGGCAGTGCTTCTCAAACTTTCAATAATTGTGGACCAATTTTTAATAATAATTTTCATTGCACCTCTTCATGCTCTTCATTTTGGTCTCGTCGATTCCGTTAAGGTATTTTTGATGTTAAAGATGCACCTCGCACATGCAGGCCCACCGTCGAAAATGTCGATAAAACAACAGAATTAACCGAAATTGACCGGCATGTTAGTAGTCGTAGCACCACCCAAGAGCTAAGAATCAATTATAAAATTGTTTCAAACCATTTGCGCAAAAAACATGTTGGATTCAAAAAGAAACTCAATGTTTAGGTGCCACACAAATTAACACCAAAAAACATGATGGACCGAATTTCCATCTGCGAAACCTTGTCCAAAAGGAATGAAATCGGCCCATTTCTTAAGCGGATGGTGACTGGGGATGAGAAATGGATCACATACGACAATATTGTGCGAAAACGATCGTGGTCAAAGAGCAGTGAAGCAGCTCATTCGGTGGCAAGGACTAACGGCCAGGAAGGTTCTATTGTGTATTTGGGGGCACTGAAAAGGAATCATTTATTATGAGTTGCTTCCGTAGGGCCAAACACTAAATTCAGATCTCTACTGTCAACAACTGGACATTTGAAGCTAGTCATTCACCAGCAGTGGCCTGAATTGGCCAACAGAAAAGGCGTTGTGTTCTATCAGGATAACGCCAGGCAACACACATTTGTAGTGACTCGCTAGAACTTCTGGGAGCTTGGTTGGGAAGTTTTAATGCATCCACAATATATTTCGGACCTGGCATCAAGAGATTGCCAACGTTTTCTTGCATTTCAAAACTTCCTCAGTGATAAGAAATTGGGATCAAGAGAAGATTGCAAAAATCGATTACTAGAGTTTTTCGCCTATAAGGATCAAGACTTTATGAGAGAGACATTATGAAACTACGTTCAAAATAAAAAATTATGCAACAAAATGGTGCATATTTGACTCAAATCGAACAATCCGAAACATGTTAAATAAAGTCTGGAATTTCATGGAAAAATAATGGATTTCTTTTCCCTACCTAATATAGGTAAGTTACTTTTAAGTAAGAGAATATAAGCGCTATTTTAGTGTAGTAGTTAATAGGATAAGTATTATGTTATTAGTGTTCATAAATTACCATAAACATTGTACACTACTGATACACTTATAAGTATTATGTACGAGTACTATACACACATACACACACACACACACATATATATATATATATATTTGTATATCCGCGTAGATTTGTATTTTATTTTATAATGTCAGAATGTACGAGGGTTGGGGGCAAAAGTCATGGCAACTATTTTTTTTTCTTAAAGACACCAGACCGGTTGGAAAATGTTACAGATACAGACGAAAGGATAAGGTGTTAACTACGTGTGTGGACAATGAATAGCACTGAAATATTGTAACACACTAATTTATTAAGGTAGTATACAAGGCATATGGCCTTCACTATGCAAAATAATAACAACACAGCACACATAATGTTGACATGACAAACTTGGTCCTAAAGACGCTCAATGTAGTACCTTGCTACTGTCACCTCACGCTGCCAATGATGTTGGAGGCGCTGAATACCATCAGCCTCAACATTTGCCACACCATGTGTAAATCGGGTCACCTGTTGGTTCAAAGCATTAGCAATGTCCTCTCGTGTTGTAAACCGTCTACCACGTATTGGTTTCTTAATATTGGGAATGAGATCAAAGTCACATGGCTAATTTTTCCTCTTGAAGAACGAATATATTTTGATGTAATCGCACTGCACTGTGTTCAACCCGGGGTTACTTCAATTTCATCTCACATGACACTCACCAACTGACTGATTTCCCAGCTCTCGCTGCGTTACTACCAGTTTTCCGAGACCCATCTGTTATTCTACATACACACTATGCCTGCAGAACTTCCACACGACACATATACGTTTGTGATCCGTTCACATAGCTACAAGGAAAAAAAATAGTTGCCATGACTTTTGCCCCAACCCTCGTATAGTTTCTTTTACTTTCTTTAAATGAATATTTTTTAACATAATATTTTATTTTCGATAAGTTCGCGCCCCCGTGTATGATCTTCACGCCTCCCGAAGGAGTTTGACAATCCAACATGGGACCCGACAGTTTGAGAAGTGCTGATCTAAGGTGAATTTTGAGGGGGTGAAGACAGTGCCTCTCAAACTGTGGGGCGTACACGACTAGGGAACGTGATAACCCTATGTGATGTACGCAAGCATATCAAAAAGTAGAAAATAAAATATTATTTATAATGTTTCTTAAATTACTGAAAGCAAGAGAGCAAAGCAAATTACATTCTGACACAATAAAAAATAATATACACACTTGCACTGATATAATACACCTATAAATGTATCAGTAGTGTTCAATGTATTTGTGTGTGTGTGTGATAATTTATCAATAATAAATTAAGAAAAAGTTTAATAATTGATAATGACTCCCACGGGCTTTCTCTTATCATATACAAAATTATATATAAAACCTAATACTTATTCTAATAATTTGTACAGTTTATAATTAAAATCGTATTTTTGCTTCAGCATCAAGTACTTTATTGAATTATATCCAATGTTATTGTATGTAGGGGCGTACTGATAGTTATGATTGAAAACTGCGTCGTGAAGGTTGAGAGTTTGAGAAGTACTGGGATGAGGAGAGTTGGATATATAAATATACTCCCGTTTTTGAACTATTACACTGACAGGCGTGAAATTTGGCAGACAGATTCCTGTCATAAAATAAATTACAGCTACAAAAAAGGTTTTGCAAAATCAACCCCTAAGAGAGGTTTCGAGGCATTAAGGGGAGTTGGAGATAAATACATCCCGGTGTTTGAGCAATAGACATACAGACTTGAAATTTGGTAGGTTCTTCGAATTCCTGGAATGTCACTTATCCTCTTGGTTCATACAGATATTCGAGCTATGTCTTCAGCTGAAAGAACGGGTGTCTTGCACACCAAAAAAACTAGTTAACTCGATAAAATCCAGTCTCACATAGCCTTCTGTTCACACTTGTGAAAGGCGTATGTTGTTGATTACACTTGTTGGGGTAGAATTCCTGGTACAACATTCGAGAGGTGCGACCATTGCATTCCTTATCTCCGTACACTATCAGGATGTCACCAGTTCCTTGTTGGAATACAAGAACATTCTACTGCCTCGGAAAATGGATCTCCAAAGACGACTTCCATCAGAACCAGTGTTCACGAAACCATCTGCCGAAGACTGCCTAGAGGAATCTTCCAGAACGTCAAGAATTCCCTGCAGCGACGCTGTCTGACTTGCCAGGTGACTTCAGGTTGTAATTACGAACACCTGTTGGTAGTACAGCCGTTTAATAAAATGTTTTATGTTCCAATAATGTATTGCTATTTCTGTTCATTTTTTCTTTGTACCATAAATTGCAACTGCGGCATTTGCAACCCTGCGTTTCAATGTGACACCGAGTCGTCTATGTTTCACCTACATCCTCTGCAAGTTTGCCGGTCTAGTACCAAATCACCCTGTATATTTATAAAATATTATGATAAACCTAGCGAAGCAGGCGGGTAACAGATAGTTATCTATATAGTGCACCATTCATTTATTGAATTATTTATATAATTCTTTATTGCATCTCAACTCCACAGCAGTACATTGAATATATAATCTATTGTGTGTATCATTTACACCGCTATAAATGCACTATTAATACTCTTTAGATCTATTTTAGTATCATAAGTTTAAGACATGTTTTGTAGATATGCAATCACTTCCAAATAAAAGGGTCAATAAAGACTGCATGGAACTTAAATGTTAAACATTTTGTTGTTCTTAAAAATATTAATTATTATTATGTTTAGAAATTTGCTCTAGGAGGTCTGCTTGCTGTTGGAAGAGTTTGGTCAACATTGTTAGTAAGTTTAAGTCTTATTGAGAAAGTCAATTCAATGTTACGAATGTAAAAATATTGAATTTTCAACTAAAAATGAATAATGCTTTTGTAACGAAACTTCCAATTTTTGATTTTGTAATTTTATCAATGCATACATAAAGATATTTCTTTAAGGTGCCTGACCAGTTGCGGGAACATTTTTTTGAAATAATACTGAAAGTTCATTTATAAACTCATTTTTTGTTTGATTATAAATGAAAACTTATAAAAATAACAAAGAAAAAATTTTCATTATATTTTTGTAAGAAAATGGGCAATTTTAGGATAAAATTAAGCATTTTTTGCCCATCGAGGCAAACACTGCAAAATAAATTTTATAACATAAGATAAAAAAAGCTCTTTGAATTTTATTTAGAAAGTGTTTACTTATACTTTGCTCTATCATCTTTGAATAATTTTAATTTATCACAAAATTATGTGTCAAAAAGTGCTCAAAAGGAAAATTTTTCAAAAATTTTGCATATATCACAAAGAAAAACAATCATAAAAAAGGTCAATATATTGTTTTTTCTTATTTTCTAGTGAACAACATGCATACTATAATAATATACAATGATGATTCTAAATTTCATGCAATTATCTCAAGGACTTTTTGAGATATCATGTTTGTCATGCGATAAAATATGGAAAAATCTGCTTTGGAGAAAACGCATTTAAAGACTTAAAATCTAAATCTTAAAAAATCATACAGCTAAAACAACCTAAAACCTCTTTATATCAAAAGAATAAACCTTTTATAAGCCCATATCAATATGATATATTTGTTTCAATTTCTTTTTTTTTAATTTTGTTACCAATTTTATACAGTCCAAAAAGCTTTTCTTAGCGTCTAAATGCATAGATTTTTTTAAAACAAATTAGAGATATAAAAAGTACACTAGAAAAAACTTTTTTACGTTGAAAAATAATATTTTTACATGGAAAACTAGGTATATATTTCCACTAAGTATCTTAGAGCATAAGAAATATGTATTATAAAATATATTAATGTGTGTTATTTTGTCAGTAAATATTTCCGAAAATTTCTTTTAAAAAATACTGCTTATCAAAAAAGGTTATAAGAAATTATAATGGAAAGCATATGAAGAACAGTTTTTAAAACCGCCATATAAATACACTTTGACTTTTTTTCATCCTTATTAATTTTGTTTTCTATGCAGCCTTTTTTCCCGTGAAAATTTTCTTTATTCTAAGGGGTGTCCCATAGAAGGTAAAAAGTGTTCCAGATCAAATTTTACAAACCCATGTACAAGATCTTAGAAAGGGAAATATTTGCATTTCTAAAAAATTATATAATTATAATAAACATGTATATCACAAATTAAAAGAAATTAACGTTAATAATGCACTTAAGCAAAATGTTTCGTTTAATAATTGTATCTTTAAGTAAAATACTCCATAAAATGCTACTAAAAAAGGTTTTCTGAGTAAATTTCGAAACATTTATGAATAGATTTCAACTTTTTGTCACCAACTGACTAAGTATTATTGGGATTAGCTCTGTGTCAACATTCTCATTACTGCTAGCATTAATGATGAAGCAAATTCTATATATCTCCCTGACTTGATTTAGGCATAATTAATTAATATTTTGTCTTTAAGAACATAGTTTTCTATCAAATATATAAAAAAACGTTAAATATGAAACAAATTATCGAGGAGCAAGGACATAAGAAAATGACAAAAATTTTACGAATTTATTTGCCACAAATTTCACTTAAAACTAATAAAACATTTTTTAAAAAATATCACCATGTCCCGTCATTAACTTACCTAAGTTAATATTTTTTTAAATAAATTCGATAAACAGCAAAATAGTGTAAAAAATGTATTAAAATGCAAACACTTTCGTTTTCGATATCTAACATCTAGTTCGTTTTTGCTGCTCTCTCTTGACATAAAAACTGTTATAACTTCGTAAATAATTGAAGTACAAACAAAAGTAAGGTATTTTTAGAAAGCAGAAAACTCAACTATATAAAATTTAAAATAAAAAAAATCGTCACATTTTCATCAAAATTGACGTTTTTGTACTAGTCAGACAACTTAATTTTGTTCAGACAACTAATAAAATGCACCATTAACAATGTATGTTTTAAGAAGGAAAAAATTATATTTTGCATGAGTGTCTGTACCGTTCACTCAAATAGAACCTTTGAACAAATATAAGTGAAAACAAATTCAAAGTCTCCAAGATACCAGGAATTTGAACATGCCAGTTTGCTTGGATGCTCCATTTTTAGGTCGAATAATTTTTCCTTTTCTTAAGAGAAGGGGAATGTCTTTTGTCTCCTATTGATTGAAAGAGAAAAAGTCCACGTTGATAAAATTTTGAACACATGGAATACTTTTTTTTATGTCTTCGAATAGTTGATGTAATAATAGTAAAGAAGTCAGGCTGTTTATGCAAATGTCAAAGAAATATCTCTAATGAATAGTTCATTTGGATCAGAATTTTTTGAATGATTAAACTATCACTTATTTTGTGATTTATTACTATGTTAGTTATTTTTGTCATTACACACACGACAGCAAAAAGTGTTGCTTATCCTGTACCTTTTCTTATATGGCACTTTTTTATATTTGTTTACTGTACTTTTTGTTATAGTTTTGTTTTGTGAAATATATAAAGCAATAATTAATAAATTTAGTAAAAAAAAAGAGAGGTATTAATAAAAGAAGAAAGGAAAATTTTATTATGAGTGAGTTTCATACACAAATAAATACTTCTTTTTTATACATCTTAGAAATAAAATGAATTTAATTTGGACCAAATATTAATCCGTTTTACCAACGACAATATCTTGTAGAAGAAAATATTAATTCTTTTCAGTTGCATGAAAACACACACACATTTTTTTTAAATATAATGGTGCTTAATAACATCTCTGTATAAGATTTTTTTTAAAATACTCCATACCACACTTGAAAAGAAAAATAACTTTCTTCTCATTTAATTTAGCCTTTTTGCCCTATAATTATACTTCTTATTCTCGAAATTTTATTTCACCAAAATGCTTACGTTTTAAAAGAGATATTTCGCATCTGTAAGGGATGCTTCAAAAACAGATGGAAACCAGATAATCTGTGATATTATAAAGGGTTAACTTAAGCACAAACTTTTATATTACGAACTTTAATTCCATAACCTCCAACACATGTTTAATGTTTGTTTTTCCTGTGTGAGCTAAGCGTTTATAACTGTTAAGTAATATGGCTTAGGCAAAAAATGAAATAACGCTCTGAGAAGGGAAGTTTTTTGTTGTTTTTTATATTTCTTCTAAATCAAAATTGTTAGAACATTTTTCATTTAAAATTATTTTTGGGGAGTTTCATATGCACTATCAATCCTGAATGGATATGTAGAAACTTTGTTTGTTTTAATATTAAATTTTATGGCATCCTTTTGGGAGAGACCTTTTTCAAATTGCTTGTCTATGAAGTTGTTTTTTTTAATCGTAATAGTTAAATAATGATTGCAAATATCTCCAAAAACATTTATTGGTAACTGAACTCAGTAATAGCATGTTCATAACACCATTTTAAATTTCAATTATGTATTTTGACAGCAAAATTTGTAAACCTTTAAGAATATATGGTTTCATCAAATGGATCCTCAAAATGCCAAAATAGAAAGGAGGTAGATAAGTTCGTGAATAATATTTTTTTAATTAAGAATAAAAAGAAAAAAATTGAGAATACATTAAAAATTTATTCATTTATTCAAATCAAATGAGGTGTTACAATATTCCTTTTTTATAGGTTTGTTTCATTAACTTATAACTTCATTGAAAACTTTCGAATTTTGTATTCTGTTTATTATGTCATCATGCTGTAAATCTTATTTCAATATATTATCTGAGATTAAAAATCTTTTATTATTAAGAATTTTTCATGCTAAAGCAGTGTTTCTCAAACTGTGGGGCGTGCCCCCCTGGGGGCACGATGAACTTACAAGAGGGCGAGAGCATATCGAAAATAAAAGATTTAAAAAATAATTAAATTACTGGAATGAATTAAAACAAACTTTCAGACATAATAAAAAATGCACTTTTACTCTGATATAATTTACAGGCGCACGCGCTTGATATTAAGTCAGCAAAAATAAAAACTTCTTCAATACCTAATTAGTTATCTTTGATCCTATAACCAAATAAAAAAACTTTTATTTGATTTGCTGTAATCCCATAATTAGAGATTTTTTTATTACGCTTTTTTTTAACCTAACATACTACTCTTTCAGAGAAAAAACAGATCCCAGACCCAGAATCGAAAAAAATTAGGAATATAAAAAAATTCATCACTGTCATTATTTTTGAAATACTGCACATTATAGCTGTAATGTGTTTGACCTTCTAAGTTATTGGTACAGTTAGTTATGACCCCTCTCTTATGTATTCTCTGTTGCGCTTTTTTCCATGCAAAAGAGTTTTATGATATTTGGAAAACAACGGAGAGAGCACACACACACACAAGCACATGAAGGATTACCTGGCCAAGACATATTTTATAAATATTCTCAACATATAAAACATAACGAAAATCGTTTCAAACAATTTTTTTAGCAGTAACATACATGTTATCATAATGAATATACTTTTTACCCGGAAGTGGTCGCGCGGGACACACAGATTACGAAATCGTTAATTCTGGCAAAACTGTTTATTTATTTCCAAAGAAAAATTGAAAAGTCCTTGAAAGTAGGTAAGTAAACTTTCTCTTAATTAAATTATTCACTGGAATCATGATTTGTATCGTGTACAATAAAATAGTTATAAGAAAAAAAGATTGGGGTGACTCAATAACCCCGACCGTATCGAGAGCGCGCCTGCCCCCGGGTTAAAACATGTTGAAGTCTTTTCGCTTAAAATATTAAAAATAATTTAAATATTCTTCATCGATATTTTATATTATTGATCATTATTTAACATCAGTGGCGCACACAAGGGGGGAGGTCCGGACCCCACCCCAAAGCCCTTGATTTTTTTCCGATTGATCATAATTCTAAATTTATAGTACGCAAAATTTAATTAAGTATTTGTTATTAATGATTAATTTTATTAATTAATGCTAATTATTTATTCAATAATTAGTTTTTTACTGTGTTTTGTTCCCGAAAATCGACAAAATCAAAAGGAACCTGATATAAGATTGGTGAACTTTCGACCCCGGACCCCCCTTGAAAAATTCCTGTGTGCGCTACTGTTTAACATCAATTATAAATGCTAATTCTGTGAGGCTTAAAATTACAATTCGCTTAAAACTGATTTTAATTTGAGCAACCATTTTAAAAAAAAATCATTTTATGTTTTTGTAAACATTGTCGAGCACTTGGCTTTGCTTCCCTTACAATTCAGCTATTATATCAATAATGTTTTATTTTCTTACAAATGAACTCGGGCAAAGAGCGGGCATTTCAGCCGGTATACTTTTAATGTATCAGTGCTGCACAGAATATTTTATAACTAATTAATTAATGCTAAATTAAGAACAAGTTTAATAAGTATTAATGACGTCCATGAGCTTGTCTTGGAAAGCAAAGTTTTTATAAGGAATGATTATGATTAGAAATTGACCCTCTGAGTTCTTTCTAAAAAAAGCTGATATCTATATTTTGTCTTCTAAGCAGCCACCGCATTTTGCAATATGTTCCAATTTAAAAAATTAGAGAAATTAAAAATAACATAATAATTATTCTATTATTTTATTTATTTTTTTTTTGCTGAAAAGCAACATATACAAAATTTAATACTTATGTCATGAATTTGTATGGTTTATAATTAAGATTATTGCTTTAGCGTAAAAAAAAAAGTGCATTATTATTGCATTCAGTACATTATTAATGTATAAGGGGGCGCGAAAAAAATTGTGATCGAGAAGGGGGCGCCAGTATTGAAAGTTTGAGAAGCACTGAGTTAAAGCATTAAATAACGTACTCTCCGAATCATTTATACTTTATGTTGAATAATATTCGATACATGGGAATATCCATGTCTCAAAAAGATACATGATAAGTATGAAAGAAAGGAAAATTTTAAGATTTATTTTTGGAGAAATTCAAGAAAATGGCACGTGGCAAACAAGTTCAAATTTAAAACTCTATCACTCATATAAAAAAATATGACACCGTTAATTTCATCAAAATATAGATAATTAAAGATCATGTTGTCAGAACGGACGTAGAACGCACCACAGAAAAAGTCTTCAATGTGCAACTAATTGGTATACGGAGAAAATGCAGGCCAAATCTAAAATGGATTCATGACCTAGAAAAAGATCTATTAGTTTTGAAAACTAAAAATTTGGGAGAACACAAGAAGGAAAGACTGTCCTGGAAAAGGCTTCTTGACAAGGCTAAGGCCACCTGGGGCTGTCAACCCACTGAAGAAGGATATGGGAAGATATTGAAAGGGGAAAAAATTCTACTTCTTTACAAATTTTGGGAGAGAGCCAGAAGAGTAGGTTGAAGGTACTGGAAGGAGTACAGATGCGCAACACAGAGACTCAAGACTCACACTTCTTATCTTTCACATACGGAACTTTTAATGAAGAAACACCTAATGACTTGTCATGCTCCTATACAGTTCTACTCCACAGTAAAATGAAACTGAAAAACTAAAATCCTGCGTTCTGGAAACGATAGAACAAAGATGTCCAGTGAAGGTGTGGCTCCATATCTACACTGATAGCTCATACAGCAGTGCCGGAAACAGACAGAGCCGGCCTGAGATGCAACAGTCTGCTGTTTGAAGGACCATTAGTAGTAGGAAGAAACGCAACCAACTATGATAGTGAGGTCTTGGCTGCCTGTGAAGCTACAACGCAATTACTATCTGCTGACCTAGCTTCTGCAAAAGTTGTCTTCTTCATAGAATCCCAAGCTGCAATTTTAGCTTTAAGCAGTAATGCACCAACTGAGTGCCTCAACACAACTCAGTGCCGAACTAAAATTGCGAAGCTCATCTCATTTAGCTCGAGTGCGGCCTTACAGTGGATCGAAAGTCATGTTGGGATCCCCGGCAACGAAAGAGCCAACCAAAAAGCCAATCAGGAAGCGGAGTCGACTCAACCGCAAGTTCTCTTGATCCTCAGAAGAGCAAAGAGTATTATCATTTTGGGGGCCACTGGGGACCCAATCCCAAGACACATGGAGAGAGCCGAGACTGCTGCCCGCTTTCGTGTAACTACCGGACATGTATTTTTGAGAGTATACCTCCACTGGCTTGGCGTGGCTGCTAACGAGGCCTGCCCAATCTACGGCCCTGCCTGAATGGATGGCAACCATCTTCTCTAATGCACTGGACTCGATGAATACCCGGCTTATATAATATCTTCAGTCGTTACTGGGAGGCTCGGCATCAAATGGTCCAGAAGCCGAGCACGGTCGTTGGATAAATAAATAAGTACTTCTTTACATATAATTTAGTCAATTTCTATCTATTTTCCATTAGGAGTCCTGACCGCAGTAGTCAAGGGGTCATGGTCGCAAGCTCGTAACCGTCATTGTTCCAAAATTTGTGCCACTGAAGTCCCTCCGTGTAGAGGAGCCGATGTACATTGAATCAATGAAGGGACAATGCCCTTCCATTGATGTGGTTTTGAAAGTTAAAGAGGCACATCTGTCGTCTGCATCACTTTTGTCCTTTGTTTAAATAACGAGTTCTGTTCCTAGTAGCCTGAGTAATGCTTCATAAAAATTTGTTGACTAATATTAGACCCATAATTCCAATTTGAAATATAATCTCCATGTGTGCGAATTCCTCTATAATAAAAAATACGTTCTTATATTGAATATAAAGAAAACCAATACTAAATTAATAAAATGGTATGTTAATAAGGACAGGAAAAATGTTTTTTTTTCAATTAACTTACGCATATTAAATGCTTTAGTTTGATATTTACAAATTAGTTGAAAAAAGGAAAACTACCTAAATAAACTATAGAAACACTAAAATTAATGGTATGTTCGCATAATTTAGAGGAAATTTTAAAATGTCCTTAAAAGTCTGTTGAAAACAAAATGTCAATTTATTGTCCATTCAGACTGTAAAATTTTATGATATCTAATTGATCGGTTTGAAAAAAAATTTATTTTCCATTTTAAATAGAAAGTTACATTTTCTTTCAAAAATGGGTTATCCGTTATTTAATTATATATGTCTAACTTATTTATGATTACGTATATTCACAAATATTAGTTAAATAATAAATCTAGCTCAATATTTTTTGCGTACTATAAATTTTCAATCATTAACCTATATTTAATTAGAGAGGAAAATTCGAAATTTATTTTTGAACAGAATGTTAATAATCGTAACATTACAGTTTGATTATTCTAAATAATCTATACCAAACTTTAATTCTGTCCTTATCTACTTCATAATTACATATCCTGCTGAGAATCTTAGCTCTTAAAAATGTAAATCTTTCTTTAACAATGTCTGTTGTGTGTTATGAGATAAGCATAGCTTGCAGATTTAATGAGGACTAGTCAAATTCTTCTTCTCCACACCAGTTGGTAATTAGCATATTACTCGCCTTAAGAAAGACACGAGTATTAACGAGGTAAGCTGTATTCTTAATAAAAGGTCGGATCAGCTTTAGTATAAACCTTTTTTTTTTGTCTTTTTTTTAAGCTGAACATTTTAAGAGCTTATGAATCCAATTACCTTTTCTCAGAGCAAATTCTGATATAAGCAAAACAAACGCTTAGCTTATCATGTCATATTAAAAGGGCTATGACAAAATGTCAGTATTAGAAATTCAATAGTTAAACTAAACGTGGAATAAACTAATTATAGATGTAATATAGTAAAAAAGAATTTAAAAGTAAATTTTATTAATCAATTAATTGTATGAAACCTCTGGAAACTCACTTTAAAGCCCAATGTTTTTACATTCTAAGGTAGTAAATACAATGCAGGCAATACAGTGAAACATGGGCAAAAATCAAAAATTCTAGTATTCTTAACAACGTTGTTTTTAACATTTACCTATGTGTATAAAACAATGTGAACATCTACCGCCTTATATGATTTTTTCAGTAAACCTATTAAAGAAAAATAAGCACTTTATTTTAAGCTGGTTTTTTTAATTATTTATAAGCTAAGCTAATATCTATTTTAATATTTCTCTCAATGGCATTTTGCCCCGGATTTAATTATGAAAATAATGTGCAGAGAGAGAGAGAGAGGTTATTCTATTTACTCCCTGTACTTTTTGAAAAATATTTCAGTATCAAACCATTTAAACTCCTCGTGTGCTTCATTACTTATAAGCATTAAAAAACTCATTAAAAAATTTTTTTCTGTGTATTTTGGGGAAACAGAAAAATATAAAATACTTACATTTTTTCTCTCAGATGAAATATAGTACGCCAAAACTACACTTTTACCATGCTTAAAAATATGTTTTTTCATGCATGCACTCTTTACGTCTTAATACGTTCTCAAATTTAGTTTACAAATAATGTAAAATTTGATTTTTATACATTTTGTTTAATCATTTTTCTCCAATTATTGTTATAAATATTTTTTTCTAATTATTGCACTGATCTTTATCTTACAGAGAAAATCGATTCTAAAATATTTATACAGAAATAAATACATCTTAGCTATATAGGAGAACTATTTTAAAGAAATTAAATCTTCCTGCCAAACTCTAAGTGAATGTGAGTAAAATTGAGAATGATTTTAGTTCTTAATGTAACTACATATTAATATTGTTACGTATATATTTTTCGAGGAATTTTTGCGATCAGTCTCAAAAAGTAAGACATTTCTTCAGGAGCGATGGAAATTTATTGCAGAAAAGCAATCTTTGAAATACAATATGCAGGACTAAAATTCACTTAATAAGTAATCCCAAGGTCCTCATACCTTCTGCAGCGTTCAGAAACAATTATCAGGGTCTAAAAATACAAATACGCAATGTTTAAGATTATTTGTAAGCACTACCTCGCTTGTAGCAACTAATCATTGGTGGACACTTCAGCAGCAAAAACATACTATTACATACAGCCATAAATAGTAATTCGATTTCAGCAAGCTGCTCTTATTTATGGTGCGTCCGAAAATTTTTCAAAAGATCCGCTTTCTTCATAGATTGGGATATTAAAAGATTTCTACAGTAATTTCTAGAAGCACCCATGTGATCACCAAGTTGACAAAAATAGAGGTCAAGTCGCCAACATGATTATCAAAATGGTCGCCGAAAATTATACCAACTTGGCTCTATCACCAACATTTCGCGAATCGTCAATTCAATCGTCATTATAATATAAGGAATAACGCGGCTTGCGAATATTACAATTTTAGCAAAATATTAATACAGTAAAAAGTAATATTAACATATTACACATCCAGATATAAGTTAGTTACACTATTTTAAGTATTCACTACACAAAATTCGTAACACTGCCCCCTCCTTAAGGTCTGTATTTAATAATCTTAATCACCTTGGCCAAGATAAGGGGCTAGCCTAAAATAATTTTTTACCTTCGGTTTTGAGTGTGGTGATTTCTGTATCCGTGCAACAGCGTCATTCAGTCTCTTAGGACTGCATAAGTAACATTACAGTTGGTTTGTAACTTCAAAGAATGCCCTTTGTGACGTTTCGGATTCCATAACCACATTTTGTCGCCTTCTTGAAAGTCGTGTCCTTTTGCTCCTGCAAAGTATCTGGTCTCCATCTTCTCTGAAGACATGCTGATTCATCCCTGGCTATATGAAGCTTCCTCAATCAGTACCTGGAGTTTCTCAACGTACTCCTCAGATATCAAGGGAGCATCTACTGACCGATTGAACAGGATATCTTCTGGTTAACGAAGATTACGTCAAAAGAGCATCTGGGTTGGAAAGAGCCGGTGGTCTCATGAACGGCACTTATGTATGCAAGCATTAAAAGAGGTACTTTCTTCTACGAGTTTTATTCTTCAGTCGGGAGTAGCTGTTCAGGATGATTGAAGTGAATCTCTCTACCATATCATCAGACTGAGAATGTAAGGATGTTCTCTTTATTTTGTCGATGTTGAGTACCTCACACAGTATCTTGCAACTGCCGAATCGAAGTTTCTGTCTTGATTGGAGAGTAGCTGTAGAGAAACTTTGTATCTTGTTAAACTAGAATCTCTACAACTGCCCAGGCATCTTGCTCGGGCTCTCCGACCTTTTAGTGAATAAGTCCATGACAATCAGAATGCTGTTGTTGTCATCTTATGATCTCCGAAGTAAGCTTACGATATCAAATTCCATTCGTTCGAAATGCTCCTTCACATTATACAGCTGCAATTTTCCTCTAGTGCGTTTTTTCGACATTTAAGGGTAGCAGATAGATCCCATGTACGACACCACTTCTCCATGCCACTCCACATATTGCTCCATTAAAAGTATTATCGACCTTTTTATAGTGTCTTTATAACACCAAAATGATCTCCAGTTGGACTGCCATGGAGTTCTTTAAAGACTGTAGATACTCTTGTCTTTAGGAGAATTAATTGCCATCTGAAAGCGTTTCCGTCGTCAGACTCCCATTTTCGATATACAACACCATTTCACAGATGGATATAGTCTCATGGAGCCCAGTAATGCTTAATTGTAGGATGGAAAGGTGTGATGCTTGAGCGGGCTTTTCATCAAATGACTCTTTGAATTCTATTATTGGTTTTATCTCAGGATCAGCCCGTTGATATTTCCTGACGCTCTCATCATTCCACGGGTCGGATTCCAATGTTGATGACGTTGTAACTTGGTGGACTACTGGATCTATTACGCCGTATTTCTCTTCGAATCTCGAGCTGTATTTACTGTTTTCTGGTCAGGGTCCTCAAATGAGGGAGCGGTCTACCTTTCCATCTTTTTATCCTTTTCTGTGGTTACACACGGACTTGATTACATTTGCATGGAGGTGAACTTTCTTATTTACTCAAGCGCAGTTACTTCTGAATTGCCTGGTTTAACCGCACCATGAACACGGGATGCTGCATCACCTCTAGTACTGACACTGAACCTTAAAGAACTGAAAAAATTTCCCTTATAATTTCTTAATGACTTTCATCAATGA
This sequence comes from Trichonephila clavipes, assembly GCA_019973935.1. Classification (NCBI taxonomy): domain Eukaryota; kingdom Metazoa; phylum Arthropoda; class Arachnida; order Araneae; family Nephilidae; genus Trichonephila; species Trichonephila clavipes. The sequence goes on from BMAU01005285.1 coordinate 276,364, forward strand.
AGACTCACTGTGTGCCAATCCAGTCACTCTCGCTCCTCGTATGGAATGGTAGTCTCTGCGACTGCCTTAAGTGGCATCATCCAATTTGAAAGAATATAACGACAGATTTCAGGTATTTTTATTCTGCTACTCTTAAGAGGAATTGGCACCCTTTGAGCAAACTTCTTTATTTACGTATTTAAAAATTATATTTTAGCATTTTATAAAATGTTTCTATTCAAGAAAATGTTACCAGATGAAAATTTCCATATATTATTCACACAATTTTAAAAATTTTAATTTTTTGAAGAAAATTGGGAAAATTTTAAAATCCAACTCCTTTTGTAAAAATTAATTTTTTGACCTGAAATTTTTTTATAATACTCTTATGGATGATGTAAACAACTTTAGGGATCGATTTTAGAATAACTTCATTCGTTTTCGAGAAAAAAAATAAAATGTTGATATACAGGCTAAAAATCAACGGAAAAAGCCAACATGTCTTACATTTTATTTTTTTTAAAAAAAGCATTCAGTTTATAGCAAAACGGATCCCTAATTTTATTACATCCTTTATTTTCAACACGCAAGAAAAAATAGAAGTGATTGGTAAATAATTGTCGAAGGAGTAGCATTTTGAATGCACTAAGGTTTCGAAAAACAGGTTTAAAGTTTATAATTCTGAAAAAATAATTATTATAAGCTTAATTAAACTTAAAATACCACTTTAAGATATTAGTTATACGTTGTTCTTTAAAATAATTGCATTTTCATATTTTTTCAACCCACACATTTTTATAAATGATCGACTTTTAGAGAGTATTAATTGCCCATGAAAATTCAAGAAAAATGTTAAATTTTTTTTTTCTGTCACGACAGAAATTTAAGCTGATTTTCTTCTTATAATATTAAAGTATTACATTTGTATGAAAAGTATATCAGGAAGAAGAACTGAAATTATAAAATTATTAATATAAAATGCCTTAATTTAAAATTTTTACATGCACACAATTCGCAAGGAAAAAAAATTACATTATTGTATTGCCTCGGAAATATTCTGCTTTTAATACTACACATTCCTTTTTATAGTTATTATATCTATTTCTAAAATAGATTTTTTTTTTATCATAAAGCATTTTTTAGCTTTTTTTTCTAAAAAGGGGGTGTGGCTGAATTGCCTAATTTGTTTCAAATGAAGTTTTAGTCAACTTCTAACTTTCCGACATGCACAAGTGATATATCAATCGAAAGATAATAATGCAAAGAATAAGATTAAATGAAAATAAAAGAACGATAGGTTTGTGATTTTTATGGTACCAAGTCCTCTTAAAGCCTTCTGGAACACAGGATTTTCAGGCCCTCTATGACAGTGTTTCTCAAAGTTTGGGGCACGCCCTCTGGGGGGCGTGAGCATATCGAAAATTTCAAGATTTTTTTTAAAAAAAATAACCGGAAAGAGAAGTAAAACAAAATACTTCCATAATAAAAAAGGCACAACAACACTGATGTAACTTATGTTTACCATCTGGCGTTTTTCCGTCATCAATTAGCTATCTTTGATCCCAAAACCAAATTAAAGAAAAAAACATTTGCTGTATTTCCTCAATGAGAGATTTTTTATTACGTTTTAACATAAAATATTACTCTTTAAAATAAAAACGAAACCTAGACCATGAGAAAAATTCTAAGAAGATAAACAATTGATCACTGTAATTATTATTGAAATACTGTACATTAGTTGTAAAAAAAAGGAAGTCATGATTCACTTTTCAGCTAGGCTGCATAATACATTTGTTAATCATTTGATTGACCTTCAAACTTACTGGTGTGGTTTTTTAGATCATCCGTATTTTTTTCTGAATACACTTTTAAACCGGGAGCGGTGGCGCGGGACATCTGTGATCTCTATTGAAGGAAGTTGAAACTGATCAAGCAAAAGAAAAACCTGCTGAAAGAATACATATTATTCATGATTGAGAAACGCCATGAACATGAAATGAAAGGAAAATTTTCAAATGCTTCCTAAAGAACTCCATCAACCTAAAATATGAAGTCATAAGTGTGCCACAAGGTTCAGATCACCTTGTCAAAAAGACACAAGAAAGAAAAAGTTCAACTCTCGATTTGTTGATTACCAAAGGTGTAACGAGTTCGAGCCCAGTACCACTAAAGACCCACTGTGTAGGGGAGAGATGCACGCTAAGTCTGTCAAGAGCTCAAACGTCCTCTTGTTGTAGTGGTGTTGTAGTTAAAAGAGGCCAGCTCAAGTATCGTCCTCGTCACTTAACAATGGTTCAAAATTACGAGGTCCGTCTCCAAAAGCCCTCGTGTAGCTGAACAGTGCGACGTTAATATTCACTCACTCGATCATGAAAGCTCATTAAAACTACAATAACTTGAAACAAAATATGACAGCTTTGCCAGCAAATAACATTTCTGTAATATTAATGAAAAGTGTCTCTGATTTGCGTCCTTTATTAAGGTCTTGTTAGTTCAGTTTTATTGGATTTTTTCTCAAATCATCAAAGAAAAATTGAATAGTCCTTGAAAGCCGGTAAGTATACTTTCTCTTAATTAAATTATTCACTGTAATTCCGATTTGTATCGTGTACAGTAAAAATAATTATAAACAAATTATTGGGGTGACTGAGTCCCCCCGCACTACCATTAGCGTTAGTATCGAGTGCGCGCCTGCTCCTGGGTTAAAACATTTTGAAGTCTTCTCGCTTTAGATATTAAAAAGTAACACAATTATTCTTCATCGGAATTTTACATTCTTTTTCATTATTTAACATTAATTCTAAATGCTAATTCTGTGTGAGGTTTAAAATTACAGTTTTTTTAAACAGTTATTTACAATTATAGCAGTTATCTAAAAAAAATTATTTTATATTTTTGTATACAATGTCGTGCACGCAGTTTTACTCTCCTTATATATATACAATTCAGATATTATATCAATAATAAAGTTTTATTTTTTAAAAAAATGAACTCGTGCGAAGAGCTGGTGATCCAGTCAGTATACGTTTAATGTATCAGTACCGAAGAAGGTATTTTATAAATAATTTCTTAATACTAAATTAAGAACAAGTTTGATAATTATTAGGGATTTTCAAGGGCTTCTCTTGTACAGCAAAGTTTTTCAAAGGAAGGTTTAATATCAGAAATTGACACTCTGAGTTATTTTTCTATATTTAGCTGAGATCTATATTTTGTCTTCAAAGCAGCCACCGCAGAGCGGTTTAACAAAGTTAGGGTGTTGAAAATGGTAATAGTATACGAAGTGCTTTTGTTTGCAGTACAGATAATTGATCATCCACTTCTACCCACAAATTAAAGAGCGATTTATTACAAAATTGCCTTTTAAGTTTTCACTGGATGTGAAATGTATGAAGATTTCTTCGGAAGTTGAGAGCCCTTCTAGAGTGTCTTGAAATAGATCCCTCATCCACTCGTAACTTGCTACCAAGTTGTCCTCATCCAGAAAATACTTTTTAAAATTCTTTGCCAACATTGCTAAATGATTTTACATGGTTTTAAAAACAACTTTCACATATTGTTCTTCAGATTTGTAAGTTTTAACACATAGCGAGCTGGGGCTTTTTTTCCCCATCATTTACTTCAGTAGTGGTAAATCCAAAATATAAGTATTTTGGAGAATATTGCCTTGATTTAATTTTCTGAACCATACTCGTCTGTGTACTTGTTGATCCTTTATTATCGTCAAATGTTTGCATACGACTTAAAAATGTATGTATGATTTTGCTTTAATCTACTGCCGTAAATACTTTATTACCGTGAATTACAATTAACGTGTAAATTTAAGAAATGTACATTCGCAAGCTAGATTCGGTAGATATAGAAGTATCGAGTCGACCAAAACTGATTGGAATTGTACGAAGTTTTACATGTTTTGCGTAGACGTCCGATAGGTTGCCCAGACTAACGCAAACGTACCCTATAATGCCATATTTGATGGAAATGATAGAGAGCAACATAGACTAAACAATTTTTCTAATGACATTTGAGAAACGAATGCTGAAGGAGAAATAAATCTTTAATTAAATATATCATTTTGTGATCTCTTCCAATTTAAACATTAGAGAAAGAAAAATAACATAATAATAAGTAAGTAATATATATTTTAAGTAATTTTCTTAAAATATATATTACTTAAAAGTTACATATATAAAATTTAATTCACTTATCGTATTAATTTGTACGGTTTATAATTAAGATCGTATTGTAACTTTAGCGTCTCTCTCTCAAAGTGCATTTTTATTGCAGTAAAAACATTATTGTTGTAGGGGGGGGCGACAAAAATTATGATTGAAAATTGGGTCGCCAGTATTGAAAGTCTGAGAAACACTGCTCTATGAAGTACTGTTGGAAAATTATTTTTCGCACATTTGCTAGGTTTCTATTTCGGACGAGTACTCCTGCAAACTTTCTCCGTTTTTCTGGGGTCTTGTCTTCATCTGTGTTCAAGTATATCTTTAAAATTTATCTGGTCGTTATGAAGACATAGATAATTACTGAGGGTGTTTAATGTAAAGCGCTTAGTGTTGTGGAGAATGTGTAGTACGTCAGTGACTTCTCATGTAAAGGATATTGCTAGCTTTAAGGCACTGACCCCATCAGTCCATCCTTTGGCTTTTGAAATTATAGCAAATTGCGTCTTGTATACCTCCCAGTTGGTTTTTCCGTCATCAGTAGACAGTCTCAGGGATACTGAAGAGGCAGGAAGAGGCACAAACTTGTTCCCAAAAGCTAGAAGATTTCTCGAGGTCTTCTTCTCGCTCTGACATAAGGTTAAAATTACAAGTCACTTCTTTAGTTTTTCATCAACTTGCTCTTTAATCCTTTCAATTTTCTCCATTTTCTGTTCTATCTTCACTTCAACTACTCTGAAAACTTCTTCCACGCTGTTGATTTCCTCTTCAACACTGTTGACATCAAGTTGCGAACAGTAACGACTGTTTCATTTTCTTTCAGTTACTCATAATGTACTATGTCCTTGCTGTCTCACCAGCAACACAGCCTAACCTTCTCTTGTTATGAGAACTTCGGATGTGGATAGGGTGTTTCCAATCTGTAAACACATGGGTTTTTTTTTCTAACCAAGCGTATACTCACTAACCACTTTTCATCTCCAATCACCAAATGGTCAAAAAACGGTTCCCTTTTGTCACGAACAATATTTGAAGCATATATCCAAATTTTGTAATTTAAAATTTTTTCGCTTAATTCGTGTGCCACCCAAACAGTGAGTTTGGAAACGAAACCAAGCCTTTAAGTGGTATCCAAAGCAGTAATCTTAAGAATTCCATGCTTGAAGCCTACTTCTGTAGAAATTAACGTGGAAGACATGATCATTTTGCGTAGTATCTCTGAGGGCTTCCCTCATCTACGTCCATCTTTAAAAAAATCTCCTAAACGAAATTTTGCAAGCCGTCCATGGCATGTTCTAGTTGCTACTGCTTTCTCTCCAAACCAGTCCCACAAGGTTTTTTTTTCTGCACACACACACACACACATCCATCGCATTATTCACTTTCTGTAATTCAAACAACATACTATGCAATAAATGCAGTTTTTCTTTACTCATGTTGACACATTTGCAAGCTTAAAAAAACTGACAAAAATGCAAGAAATATATGTATAAAGCATTAATAGTATCCTAATATAGCCCTTTAAACCGATTTCATCAGGAACTGAGTTCTTGATAAGGACGCATACAACTCACATCTTCAAAAATGACAGAACTTTCCCTTATATCCGATGATTCACATATTAGAAATTGGAAACATGAAAGCAAATGTTCTCTCTCTCTCTAGGAATTGCCGCAACATCCCTTCAGAATTGAGAGTACCAAAAAATAACTCAACTAAAAATATTTTGAGATGAAATATTCGAATAAATTTAATTCAGTTGAAATATTAAAGGAAAAAAAACATTCTGCGTATTTCATTTCTGTTCTAAGCCATACTGCGAAAGAGTTATAAATGTTTATCTCACACAGAGAAAATAAATATTAGACATGTTTGAGAGGTTATGGAATTAAAGTTCATAAAAGTTTATTATCAGAGTAGCCCAGTATTACATCTGGTTTCCATCAGTTTTTGTAACATCCGCTACAGATGTTAAATGTCTATTTTAGGTTTTAAAAGCTTTGAGCAAAATAGAATTTGGAGTATAAAAAACTAAAATGTTCGGGCAAAGAAGTAAGAGTAAATTGGATGAGAACGATCTTATTTTTTTCTTGTTTCAAGGAGTATTTTCATAAATTTTGCTACAGATGCTGTTAAGCAACACATTATATTCGAATAATTTTTTTCAGTTGCATGAAAACAAACATTTATGTGTGTTTTCATGCGAGTGAAAAAAAATACTATTTTTTTCCACGAAACTATTTCATCCATAATTTTAATTAATATTTTCTACAAAATAAATGCATTTTTGTTTCTTTGATGCATTAAAAAGAGTTATTTATGTGGCATGCAGCCAAAAGCAAGCAGTCTTCGCGCGCAGGCGCAGTGAATTGAAACTGAAACGAAAACTTTAGAACTAGTAAAAAGAGAAAGAGAAAAAGAGCAAAGAGAGAGAACGACGGAGGAGGTGCGCGAGCAGGCGTCACCATGAACACATCATCGAAACTTATCTGTTAGAATAGCTACCTTTTTAATTAATTTTTGTTAATTTTAAAATAAAAGTTAAAGAAAAGACAAAAGTCTTGGACCCCTTATTGTCTCCCACATTTATTTGACAATCACGCTCAGAAAAGTGTTTCTTTTTTCAATTCCTACTATTAGTTCACAATCTCACCATACCTTGTCCAAATCCTCAATCGTCAATAAAATACATTTCTAAACGATCAATTGAGCTGAAATTTTCTATGCATGATTGTTTTGAATGACATTGTGATAATTTAAATATAATTAATGGAAATTAATGGACTGAAACTAATTATTTAAAGAATTACAGATACAGTCATGTTGGTTTCAGTTTTAGCTACTTGCGTCAAAACTTTAGATTTTTACTCACATTTTAAAGCATTAAATTTAATTGAAATTTTATATACAGGAATGTTTTGGACGGCAATACGGTACTCTAGTGATAAAGAATAAATCTTAATTGCCACTTAAAATTGTTATTTAGTCACACACATACCACATATATATATATATATATATATATATATATATATATATGTGTATGTATATATATATATATATATATATGTGTGTGTGTGTGTGTGTGTGGGATTATTGTACAGTTCTAGGGGTATTCAATGATCACACTCTCGTTTGTTTCTAATCTAACGTTTAATGCTGGACAAAATACACAGTTCTAGTCACTACGACAGACGTTTAACACATATAATACAGTATTTACAATTCGATTAAGCCCCTCTGTGTGTGGCTCTAACAACAGTTCTGGTATAGTTAATGACACTTAATCTGCACGATAGTGCTGACAGTGACCTACGCTTTTCTCTCGTGGAAAACGGGTTGGTGGGTCCCTACTCGGCCACCGTTCTCGTCACTCTTTCTACAGCCCCGGATCATCGACCTCCGCGTCTAGCGTCCGCTCGCTGAATCCCCTCTTCTTCGTTAACTCCTGGTGGCTGTCTTGACAGCGCCCTCTATAGAATGTTCATGTGGGAATTTCCCACAACTCTCGGCCATCCACACAAGCAGTGTCCTCACTGCTCACGCACTAAGGATGTGAAATAAACAAACTAAAAAAAAAACAAAAATAAAAAAAAGTACAAAGGTTTATATACAATTACACAAACATTTGAAACAAGTTCATTCATCTTCTCTCATCAATGCTAAGTCTATGGCTTCATCTGGTCTGCTGATGCTGACGTAACATTGGGCCCCTCATGGTCTCCAATTTTAGACACATCATATCGGTCATCGGGTTTCACTTTGGTCACCTGGTATGGCCCAAAATATTTTATTCGCAGTTTCAATTTGTTTTCAAACTGAGTCCTCATGATTGCCACCAAGTCACCTTTCTTATATAGATGCGATTCTTTCCGTTTTCGGTTGTAAGTTCTCCTGTTTTCTTCTTGAATCTTCAAAATGTTCTGCTTTGCGTCTCTTCTCAGGTTATCTCGATGTTGGAAGAGTTGCTCTTGACTCTCTTCTTCAAACAGATTTCTTATTATGATACCTTTAGGATTTTTCATTTTAACTCCTATGAGCAATTCAAATGGTGAATACTTTGTACTGCGTGAAGGCACACTGTTCAGCACACGTTGTAGTGAATCTACATGTTTAAACCACTTAGTCGGGTCTTCGATGGACATCTTAGTCAATACTGGAATTAGTACTCCATGGATTCTCTCCACCTGTCCATTCCCTCTCGGTACTCCCGTTGTTATTTGCACATTGCTAATTTTCTCATCAGCACAGTAATCTTCGAATTCTTTAGATCCGAACGCTCCTCCTTTGTCATTAATCACTCTCGAAGGATTCCCAAAAGTTTTCTGTTGCAACTTCAGTCTTTCAATGGCTTCTTGAGCTGTTGTGCTTTTGGTTGGATACAACCACGTAAACTTTGTAAATGCATCAATAACAGTAAATATGTGATTATAATTTTTATTGGTCGTTGGTAATGGCCCAATAAAGTCCACGTGATATGTCGACAACGGTAGATCTTCTTTAGGAATAGGGTTTAAAAACCTTCTCCCTTTCCCCTCTTCTTATTGACTAATATGCACTCAACACAGTTCTTAATAACGTTTTCGATACATTTTCTCATGTTCGGAAAATAATAATCTCTTTTCCCCAACTCCTCAGTTTTTGTCGCTGCAAAATGTCCAAATGAGTGAGCTTTCTTAATCACATCTACTTGCATCATCTCTGGAACGACTAGCAACTCCTGATCCTCACTTATCTTGTACAAGATTTTATTACTTACGATGAATTCAGAAGTTTTACCTTCTTGCAACAGCTTCTTAATAGTCCTAAAATATTCATCAGATTCTTGAGCGTTCACGATCTTGTACGTTAGTTCATCACTAATCACTAGCATAACAGGATGTCTGCTCAACGCATCTACATGTTGCATTTGTTTTGCAGGACGATGGACTACCTCGTAATCAAAATTTGTTAGAAAAAACGACCACCTAGCCATCTTTAGTGTTAATTCCTTCTCGTCGAGTGTTTTCGCAAATGCTGCACAATCCGTTTGAATTCGGAATTTCATTCCCAGTAGGTAATTTCGAAATTTTTTCAGAGCCTCTATAATCGCCAGTATTTCTAGTTCATAACTACAAAGTTTTGCCTCTTGAATGGAATTCTTTTTGCTCATGTAATGGATAGGATAGAAAAGTCCATCTTCACCTAGTTGTAAAAGTACAGTACCTAGCCCTAGTTTGCATGCATCCGTATGTAATTCTAACTTAGCACCTTCCTTAAAAAGATGTAATACGGGTCCACTGGATAAAGCGTTCTTTAGATTTTGAAAAAGCTATTTTTTGTGCATGCCGAAATTCAAAAGGATTTGTTCCTCTTAATAAGTCACTAAGGGGGCCTAGCTATCATGGCGTATGAAGGAATATACTTTCTAAAATACCCTGTTAGCCCAAGGAAACTTTGCATATCTTTCGCGTTTTTAGGCTCCGGAAAGTTACAAACTAACACTGTCTTTTCCACCAAAGGTTGAATTATACCGTTCTGGATCACATGCCCTAAAAAATTAATCTTCCTCTGCAAAAACTGACATTTTTTTAGATTTAGTTCAATGCCGTATCTGGACGCGGTTTTTAACACCCGAGCTAATTTTTTACAAGCCTCTTTTTCATCAGTAGCCGGAATTATTATATCATCTAGATCAGTGCCTCTCAAACTTCCAATACTGGCGCCCCCCTTATCAATCACAATTTTTATCGCGCCCCCCTTATACATTAATAATGTACTGAATGCAATAATAATGCACTTTTTACGCTAAAGCAATAATCTTAATTATATACCGTACAAATTCATGACATAAGTATTAAATTTTGTATATGTTGCTTTTAAGCAAAAAAAATATTAAGTAATAGGATATTTATTATGTTATTTTTCCTTTCTCTAATTTTTAAATTGGAACATATTGCAAAATGCGGTGGCTGCTTAGAAGACAAAATAGAGATATCAGCTTTTTTTTAGAAAGAACTCAGTGGGTAAATTTCGAATCATATATATAAGCATTCCTTTGAAAAGTTTGCTCTGTAAGACAAGCCCATGGAAGTCGCTAATACTTATTAAAGTTGTTCTTAATTTAGCATTAATTAATTAGTTATAAAATACTCTGTGCAGCACCGATACATTAAAAGTATACCGGCTGAAGTACCCGCTATTTGCACGAGTTCATTTATAAGAAAATAAAACATTATTGATATAATCACTGAATTTTAAGAAGAATAAAGCCAAGTGCGCAACAATGTTTACAAAAATGTAAAATGATTTTTTTTTAAATCATTGCTCAAATTATAATTAGTTTTAAGCGAACTGCAGTTTTAAGCCTCGCAGAATTAGCATTTATAATTGATGTTGAATAATGAACAATAATATAAAATTCCGATGAGAAATAATTGTATTATTTTTAATATTTAAAGTGAAAAAACTTCAACATGTTTTAAACCTGGAGCAGGCACGCACTCGATACTAATGGTCGAGTGGGGTTATTGAGCCACCCCAATCTGTTTTTATAATTATTTTTATAGTACACAATAAAAATCGTAATTCCAGTGAATAATTAATTAAGAGAAAATATACTCACCTAGTGTATTGAAAAATAAACAAAAGAACACAGAAAATTTTATTTCAGCTTGCAAAAGGTTATCACCTCTGGCAGCTATACAGGAAATTCGGCGTGGCATCAGTCATGAAACAAGTACCTTAAGATTGCTAAAAAAACGTTTGTCACGTCATATCCTTGAAGACTCCCAAAAAAAGAGGGAGATATGTGACACAGGATCACACCTTGTGAAATTCACGAAACAAATATATGCCGCTTTTCGGAGTTCACAGGTTAAGACTGTCAAACAGGAGGATAGTATCAGAGCCATTGGTAACAATTAAACACTTTTGCCAGAATTACCGATTTCGTGCACTCTGTGCTCGGCGTGACAGTTCCGGAATAAAAGTGTATTTATTACAATATGGATGTTCAAAAAAAATTATGTAAAACGTTTTTCATTATGCTTTTTTATATGTTTGGGAATAACTCATAGAAATAAATCTTGGCCAAGTAATCCTTCAAAAAGCTCTCTGTGCCTTTCCAAAAATCATAACAATATTTTACAAGGAAAAAATCGCAGCAGAAATAGTTTATTTGCAACTTCCCTAAATGAAAAAACAAATACACACTCACACACATAAGAGCAGGGACGTAACTAACCGTACAAGTAAGTTCGAAGGTCAAACCGCAGCAACTACATTCTGCTGCCTACAGCTGATGACAATAATATAACAGTGATGAATTTTTTATCTTCCTAAAATTTTTTTCGATTATGGGTCTGGGTTTTGTTTTTTCTCATTTTGGTTTGAAAAGAAACCGTAGTAGAAGTAGAAGCTTTAATTTTTTATGACGTAATACGCAGATATATAAATTATATCAGTGTAAATGTGTATTTTTTATCATGTCAGAAAGTATTTTGTTTTACTTCATTCCAGTAAATAAATTTTTTTAATATTTTATTTTCGATATGCTCGCGCCCCCCCCAGGGGGCGCGCCCCACAGTTTGAGAAACACTGATCTAGATAAATAACTAATGTACCGTCTCTTAGCAACTCTCTAAACACGTAATTAATGTATATTTGGAAATAGTTACTGCAAATAGACAACCCAAATGGCACTTTTAAAAATTCATATTGGCCAGTTTTCGTTATAAATGCGGTATATTTTCTACTGGCTCCATCAACATCTACATGAAAAAATGCATTCTTTAAGTCAAGGTGTGAATATTTTCCCATTCCCTAATTTATCTAAAACCTCTGCAATTATAGGAAGTGGATATCTATCCTTAACTATTTTCTTGTTTAATTTTCTGTAATCTATACAGAATCGCATTGTTCCATCTTTCTTTTTACACACCACAACCGGAGATGAAAAATCGGAACAACTCTCTCTAATTATTCCCTGTTCTAACCACTCATCTATTTACTTTTCTACCTCTCTCTTTTCAGGCAAAGATAGCCTACGTGACATCTGAGCAATGGGTTTTGCATCCGATAGAATTATTTTCATTTTCAGAGCAGTTGTCTCTGTTTTATTCGGACTGTAATTTTCTATTAACGTCTGAACTTTATCCCTTATTCCACTATTCGAAATGTGTGATACATCATATAAACATTCATCAAATGTCTCCGATACCTTAAGTAAAAACAAATTAGACCCATCAGTGATCTTCCCCGAGTTAGCTACACCCCCTGTCAGTTCCACGTCATTCTCTCCCCCCGTTTCATTTTGTAAACACACCGGCTTGCACGTCACGTTCGTCGACCCCGCTTCTTCTGACTCACTTTTTAAGAACTCAAAAACTTTCGAGGGTAACAATATTGCTGCCTCAATCCTGCATACTGCCGCTAGTATTTTTTTCTCTTTTCCCCACCCTTCAATGAAATCGTAAATTCTGAAACATTCGCACTTCTCTTTTCTCCAAAACAACTCGTCAACACGATTTGAGAATGAATTATTTTTCCTTCCGAAACGTACTTTGAATTGATAATTACTGAATTCGCGCCTGAGTCCAAGGTTGCCCATAGTGGGGTATCATCAACAATAACTTCTACGTACTGTAACTCATTAAATAAAAAGTTATTTTGATTAGAAATAGAAGTTTCAGTTTGATTTACGGCATGACCTGTATCCTTATTTCTCTTTTCTGACTTCATCGTTTTCTTCGTGCAATTCCTTGCGAAATGCGGGTCTCCACAAATATAACACGATACCGTTTTGTCTGCTCTAACACTTTGGTTATGTTTTGGAAACTGTCTTTGGAATTGATTTGTAAAATAACCCATGTTCGCGCGGTTCTTACTATAAACATCATCGTTTTTACTCTTAAAAGTATTTGGGTTCCGAGAGTCATGTAGCGATCTGTTTTTCGAAATGAAAAATATATCGCACACTTTTCCTAATTCATTTGGCGTCATCTATTGATCCGCCTGCATAATTTTAATATGTGAAGCAGTTTCTGGCTCTAAAGTATCTAAAGATTTATCACTTATCATTAAATCAACTAAGGGTTTAAAATCAACAACGTTCCTAATTTTTAATTAGTATTTAAACATCGCTCTTAAACGTGTGGCGAATTGCACATGGGTTTCATCTGCTTGCCTTTTGGCTTTTCTAAAATTAAGTAAACACTCCTGCGCAGTGGGCTGGAACTGTCTTAAAATTAATGATTTAACTAAATCGTACTCTTTTATTTCGTCATCTTTTATGTACAGTAAAATATTGTGTGCTCTCTCTCCAAGAATATTAATAAGGATTTCTGCTTTCAAGTTTTCGGGGACATTTGGATTGGAAAAAAAGACCGAAATTTTAGTTTTCGTTGGGATTTGTATAGTCAGCGTTTTTACACTCTTAATTAAATTTTCTAAATTATTCGTATCTCCTTTTGAACTTTGTTGCGTTGCTTGCCCTTCTGCCAAAGCTTTCTGAAGTTGAATTTCTCGTTCAATTTGCTGTAGTTTAATTTTTTCTAACTCTAGTTGTGAGTTGGTCTTTTGCAGCTGCCGTTCGGCTTTCGCCTGCCTGTCCTCGACGGACAAATTTAGCAGATTTATCACAAAATCGGGATCGCCTTTAATAGCTGCGGATTTTTCCAATTTGGTATCAATTGAATTATTGTTTCTTTAGACATAGCTTGTTCTCCACAAAATTTCCTTGAGAACATTTATTAAGTCCTCCTTTCTTGTATTATTGTGATACGACATATTATAATACAATTATACTTATTAAAATAGAAGGATATTAAAAGGTATCTTACCTTTTTTTCGTGGAACTGCCTTCTACATGCATAGGCAAATAGGTATCCAATGAAATGCACACACAAATTCTCACAGTCCAGATGGCGTTAGTTGCAGTATTCACAGTCCAGATCGCGTTAGTTGCATTATTCACAGACCTTACAGTCCATATCGCGTTTGTTGAAAGATTAACAGTCCTCACAGTTCATACAGCGTTTGTTGCAATATTAACAGTCTTCACAGTTTATATCGCGGCCGTACCCCCATATTTTGTGGGATGATTGTACAGTTCTAGAGGTATTCAATGATCACACTGTCGTTTGTTTCTAATCTAACGTTTAATGCTGGACAAAATACACAGTTCTAGTCACTACGACAGACGTTTAACACATATAATAAAGTATTTACAATTCAATTAAGACCCTCTGGCTCTAACGACAGTTTTGGTATAGTTAATGACACTTAATCTGCACGATAGTGCTGACAGTGACCTACGCGTCTCTCTCGTGGACCACGGTTGGTGGGTCCCTACTCGGCCCCCGTTCTCGTCACTCTTTCTTCAGCCCCGGATCATCGACCTCCGCGTCTAGCGTCCACTCGCTGAATTCTAATCTTCACAACAATCTCAGGTACAGGGGTGTTGAGAGTGACCTACGCGTCTCTCTCGTGAACAACGGGTTGGTTGGTCCCTACTCGGCCACCGTTCTCGTCCCTCTTTCTTCAGCCCCGGATCATCGACCTCCACCTCTAGTGTCTGCTCGCTGAATCCCCTCTCCTTCGTTAACTCCTGGTGGCTGCCTTGACAGCGCTCTCTATAGAATGTTCATGTGGGAATTTCCCACATATATATATGTGTGTGTGAGTGAGTGTGAGTGTGTGTGAGTGTGAGTGTGTGTGTGTATAGGATTGTGGCACAGTTCTACGGGTATTCAATGATTACACTCATTTTTTTGCTAAACTAACGTTTAATGTTGGACAATATATACAGTTCTATTCATTACGACAGGCATTTACACATATAATAAAAGATTCACAATTCGATTAAACACCTATGGCTCTTAACGACAGTGCTAGTACAATTGATGACACTAAATCTTCACGCTAGTGTTGAGAGTAACTTACGCGTCTCTCTTGTGAACCACAGGTTGTGGGTCCCTACTCGGCCACTGTTCTCGTCACTCTTTTTCTCAGCCCCGGATCTTCGACCTCCACGTCGAAAACACATAATAGAATAGTTTCTTTGAAGAGCTGTCTCTATAAAATCCAAAGTAACATATTGAAATATCATCGGGAAAATTGCATAATAAGGTTTGTTCCTACGCAACATAAATATTCTTTGTTACTTACAAATTAAATTAATTACAAATAAATTCGTAACATCAATATGGCTTAAGCTTACAAACTATGTTGACAAAATCCTTCCAACAGCGCAATTACAAATCTGTTAACATATCTTTTCAAAGAAAATTAATTTTTTTTAAATTATACTATTTCAAGAATTTTTTCTTCGTGCTCTCACTATTGAGTCATTCGTTCGGTATAGTGATTGCATATTTACAATACATGCTTTACACTGCTCATGCTAAGACAGATGCAATGAGCGTTGATATTGGCGATGTAGGTAATACACTAAATAAACATGCGTTCCATGGACTGCTGTAAGATAAATTCACTAAAAAATGTAATATAAAAAATTCCATTCATAAGTGGTACACCCAATTGATAACATAAATACACATCATAGAAATGTGTAACGTACTTCATAGATAATATAGATAACTCGTATTATTAATGATACAGAGTATAATTGATGAAAATGATTAACAATTTATGACGAAAAAACGACGCATCAAGAATGAGTTGTCCGACAGAGACAAAAATTGGTGGGTAGAAAGATTTAGTAACGAATAGAAAATGATTTAAATTTCAGAAAAATTGAATGATTTATTTAAGAGTTATACATAGTTTCTCAAAGAAACGAGCTTAATACGGTGTTTATCCTTTTTTGTCCTGAATGCAAGCTTCCACACGACGTGGTATAGAGTGATAAATTACCCTAATGGTCTTCTGAGGTATTTCTTGCCAAATCCGTGCTAGTTTTCTGGCCAGGTTATGAACATTCCATGACAGTTGCAGTCGCCTTCTTATCATATCCAGGCATGCTCGATTGGAGAGAGATCTGGCAATCTGATTGGACAAGGAAGTGTTTGACAAGTTTTAAGACAGTTCATAGTAACATGCACCGTATGTGATCTGACATAATCTTGCTGAAAATAAGACCAGAGTACTGAAAGAGGAGCGGTAGCAAAACAGTTCTCAGAATGTCGTCGACGTACTGTTGTGCTGTAAGTGTGCTTCTAATGACACCCAAAGGGACCCGGCTGTCAAAAGAAATGGCACCCCAGACCATAACTTCTGATTGAAGGCTTGTGTGGCGTGTAGTAGTGAAAGCAGGATCGGCACACTGCACTAGGCGTCTCCAGACACATATTCGATGATTATCAGGACACAGTTGGAAGTGGGATTTGTCGCTAAACACTATATCTCCCCCGTCAGCATGATTCCAACCTGATCCAGCTAAGCACCGCTGTAATCTGGCTCGACAGTGTGTAGGCGTGATTCGTACTTAATGTAGTGGTTATTACGAGAGTAATTTTCGCTTTATCAGCCGTCTGCGGATGGTCATGATGGACCCTGGTGTGCTGGTCACACGTCTGATGGTTGCGTACGATGAATCAGGCGCTGTGACAGCTGATCTAACAATCAATCTGACCTCACTATCTGATGTGGCCCTAGGTCAACCGCTACCATAAGGAAACTGAAATCTGCTATTATCCACCCGTTCTTACCAGTATCATTTAATGACCTATATCTTCGACCTATATGACGAGCGATTCTCGGTTTTGCTGAACCTGCCTCTTTCATTCCAATGATACGACCTCTTTGAAACTCTGACAGTTGCTTGTAAGAGCTCGAATCCTGTAGCAAAACTATTTTTCAGTCGTTAAAAGGTATCCTAAATCGCAATGCAAAAAAAAAATTGACCATCAAATTGAGAATTGCTTGTTATAGACACCTGCTGAATGCGCAGTTCCGATGTGCTGCAACTCCCACTATTCATTTATTGGACACCAAATTTTAATCATTTGCATGTTCGGTACAAATGTCTTTGCATACTAAATTTCATTACAATTAAGATAATCCTTCCTTGTACATCGTTCTTTTTTTGTTATAGAGTGTATTATATACTAGATAATATATTTTTAAATATATGTATAATGTAAACAATACTATAAAGATATGAGATGATACGTTATATAGAAGTAATATGTAACGCATTATATGGACAAAATAGATGATTCACAGACCCGTTCTTGTAAATTCTCTATAAAGTAAGAAAATATGTTCGGGACTCCATGTTTTTCATTTAGGAAGTTGAAGAATTCCAGTTGCCAAGTTCCCAAAAAATTTCATGTGAGCTCCTCTCAATCTAATTTTTTAATGCAAATAATACTAATAATTCAGCAAGCAATGAAAAAAACATTCGTTGAAATTAATATCTAAATTTTTAGATCCTCCAACTAGTTCGATCAAGATATGGCATTTTGATGTATCTTCAGCTACTTAAATCAAACGAGAACTGTAGTCACATTGAAAATAATTGAATTTATTTTTAAAAAATGCGTGTTCATTTATATTTAATACTTTTTTGGCAAAAGTATTCTTGTTCTTGTTTTTGAAGTTCGGCTTTTTATTCTATTTTAATGAAGCAAAATCTTTAAAAATTCAAGCATTTGATGTTTGCATTAAAACCTCGTAGTTCTAAGCTATACACAAGAATAGAGAAGTAAAAGAATGCTGTTAAGCTACTCTGTACAATCATTCATTGTATATATATATATATATATATATTAAGCTAATGTATAATCATTTATTATACACTGCTGGTCACCGTAAATGCAACACCAAGAAAGACAAGAGATATCACAACAAAATTTATTTTGTAGATACCATGTTGACCAAGTATTAAATGATTAAATTTATAGACTTCTGTGAAGTGTGGCTCCTGCCAAAATCAGTAGCAAGAGTAGCCACCATTGTTGGATATCACCGCTGCCAAACACCTTGGAATTCACTCAAAGAGACTTTGGATGTGTTTTGGGAGTACAGCAGTCAAGCAGCTTCCACACGTTGCCAAAATTGATCTGGTTTGGCAGCTGGGGATGTAATCTGGGTTAATCGTTGAGCAACATCCGGAGAGTGAGCCAGCCAGGGAAGCAATTCAATCTGGTGATTGACGAAGAACCTTTGGACAATGCGTGTCACGCGTGGTCGCGCATTATCCTGTTGAAATATGGCTGTGTCCAAGCCCTGAAGGTAAGGAAGGACAACTGGCTCCAACACCTCAGATGTAACGCTGGCTGTTTACAGTAACAACAATGCGTACTAGAGGAATGCGAGAGTTATATCCAATACCGCCCCATACCATAATACCCGGTTCAGGAGCAGTGTGGCAGTGCATAACGCAGCTGTTCAGCATTCTCTCTCCACGGTGTCTCCAGACTCGAATCCGACCAACGTGATGTTGCAGACAGATGCGTGACTCGTCCTTAAAGCCAACTTCATTCCATTCTGCTGCCCACATCCTTCTTTCATCGCACCATTGGCGGTCGAGACGTGTGTGTTTTTGCGTCAAGGGTTATCCAAGCAATGGACGTCTTGCGGACAGACCACTCTGCTGTAAACGGTGTCGAATGATACTTTGGGGGGTGGGGTGGGAGGAAGGATAATATAATAAATATAACTTAATTATTTGTTTTAACACAGAAGGAATAATACCGCAAAAGGTAAAACTGTACTTAAGCATGTTTATAAAAGCATTAGATTTGTATTCTGAGTATCTTTATATATATTCTCAAATTTAACTTTCCTAATACTTAAAAGTTTATTCTTTTTGTGTCTGTACGCTTTGTTTTAATTATTTTTATAAATTATTGTTTTTTTTTAAATTATTGTACTGGGCACAAAAGCGAATCGTTTCAAAATAACTAACTCTGAAATTGATCTTATTAGAAATAATATATTCTTCTTAATATTTATGTAGTCATACATTTATATTAGCTTAAAAAATAATTTTTAAAAAACTTTTTCCCCATTTAACTTTTTATGGGATCAAGATTAAAGTTTAAGAATTTCATTTTATTTTAAGCATGCATTATCAGTAAATAAAAGTAAAATTATTGAAAGTAAGTTATTTAGAATAAATAATAATATTTTAATTCAGTGTTTCTCAAACTGTGGGGCGCGCCCCCCTGGGGGGCGAAGTAACCCTGCGAGGGGGGGCGCGAGCAAATGGAAAATAAGAGGATTAAAAAATAATTTTTTTGAATGAAGTAAAACAAAATGCTTTCTGACAAAATAAAAAATACACATTTACACTGATATAATTTATTTTTATCATCTGGTGATCATCAAAAATAAAAGATTCCACTTCAAACGCTCATTAGCCATCTTTGATCCTATAACCAAATTAAAAAAATATTTTGTTTACTTTGCTGTAATCCCACGATGAGAGATTTTTTTATTACGTCTCTTTTAACCTAAAATATTACTTTAGCTGACCTTCGAACTTACTGGTATGGTTATATCCGTCGTTTTTTTAGGGAAGTTGTAAATAATATATTTCTGTTTCGCCTTTTTCCATGTGAAAGAGTTTTATGATACATGGATGAGCATATTGAGCACTTTGAAGAATTATTTGGCCAAGATTTATTTTTGAGTAATTTGAAACATATAATGCATAATGAAAATTGTTTTACAAAATTATTGCTTAGAACACATACTACACTTTCCCCATGAACAATTTTGTGGTTTTGATTGCAGTTTTGTGCGACTTATTATGGTTTATAAATGTAAATGAGCAGAATATTAAAAAATATGGGCATCTGTGATTCCTATTGAAAGAAGTTGAAACTGATCAAGCTATTGAAGAACCCACTGAAATAATGCCTATTAATCAAGATATATATATAGCGAAAGTAAATATCAGAAAAGCATTAGACATGAAACGTTTGAGTTGATTTGAAATTTTCAAATGCTACGTAAAGATCTCTATGAAGAAAACTATGAAGCCATAATGTAGCACTTCGCCTTGTCAAAAAGACACAAGGAAGAAAAAGTTCAAAACACTATTTGTAGATCATCAAACTACAGAAACTACAAAAAAAGTGAACAAAATATGACAGTTTTGCTGTGGAAAATAACGTTCCTGTGTTAGGGAAAAGTGTCTATGATTTACGTCCTTTATTAAGGACACGCACATTTGCAACATTTTCCTTAGTTTTATTGGATTTTGTCTCAAATTTTCAAAGAAAAATTGAAAAGTTCTTGAAAGGAGAGGTAAGTATATTTCCTCTTAATTAAATTATTCACTGGAATTGTGATTTTTATCGTGTATAGTAAAAATAATTATGAAATAAATTATAGTTTTAAAACAAACAAAAAAACACGCTTTTATAGTGAATCGAACTAAAAAGTTAAAAAAAATGAAAATACATATTACTTAATAGTAACATATACAAAATTTAATACTTATTTTGTTAATTTGTACGGTTCATAATTAGGATCGCATTGAAGCTTTAGCGCCAAAGTGCATTATTATTGCATTCAATACATTATTATTTTTAGGGGGGGCGCGATAAAAATTATGATTGAAAATTGGATCGCCAGTAGTGAAAGTTTGAGAACCACTGGTTTAATTTCATGAATAGGAACATTTCCTATATTTCGTGTTTTCATTATATTAATAACTGTACATTCATACGCATTGTTTGAAACGAGATATGTATTTAAGATCCTAACTATGGAAAAAATCTGTAATTTACTTAATGTATAGCTGAAACAGCATGAATGGTGTCAATATTAAATTAGATCCAATCGATAAACCCTTATTTTTAATAAATTTAAAGTTATGCTCACTAAGGAAAGAAACAAAAGTGTCCAGTATAAAAGAAAACTGCTATTAAAATGTTTAAGGTACAATTTTTTTTCTTCTTTATTTGCTTTTCATTATAAATACAGATACTAATTTAAGAAACTAAGCTGTGTTAAATCTAATATAATTTTCCATTTTATTTGACTTTACCGTACTTTAGGAATGGAGAACTTGTCGCAGCCCAAATGCCTCGGGTGGGAGAGGGTCCGAGGAAGAAGTAAACATAATTATGAAATAGCTAATTTTATATAATCTTTAGTACTTTATGAAATACACTTTTGTAACTTAACCCTAGGAGTAATATGAAATCCTAACCCATAATCGGATAACTAGATTATCGAAAGTACTTATCTGCAGTGGAGGCTCATTGTATGATCTTCACGAAGCCCGATAGTATGGTCAGCTCCAAGGTTGGTTACTTTGCCTCTTCTTGATGGATTGTCGGTCGAATATTAATCTTAAAGAATGAATTCAACCACCAGTTAATGCTTACTAACACTTGGAATTCAGCTTAATGATCAACACATAACCATTAACTCACATACTCAGCGACATACACTTAAATGGTAGTTACATTTGCATACAATTAAGTCATCACTATGGAAAGTGGTTTTTAAAACAAAATCACAATTAAAGAATATTTTTCGAAGGAGATGAGCAGAAGACCCGATTAGAACCCATTATAGGATAAAATTTAAAAAGAAATAATATATCGGACGCTATTTACTTATGTCTTAATGGTAAAAACTTAACATTTTTAAACTAGAAGAATGCAATTTAACTTTAAAATGTAAATTAAAAGCTTAGTTATAATTCATTCTAAAATTTGGTAGCCCATAAGCAATTAAAAATTATTCATTAAAGCAAATTTTAAATGCTTCATTTCACCGAAAGATTTTAGAAGCAAAAACGTTCTATTTTTATAACGTTTTATTTTAACTAAGAAATTTTTTTACCATTGAAAAATAAGTGACCTATCTTTTAGCATTATTTAAGACAATTATTTTATAAAAACACTATACATAATTCTCTCTCTAATCAATGTTTATTTACATACGCAATTACATTTATTATTTCAATCTTTCAAAATATATCGTCACAACGGAAGAAAATATCCGAGTTATTTACAACAATTTACATTCATGTATAGTATCTAATCACTTTCAGTAATTTATGTTTCCTACTAACAATCTGGTATATTTATATTGTCATTTATTACACACACAACCATATTCCCAGTTGTATACAAGTATTCAATTTCCAGAATTCATATATTTTGAATACTCAGAAGCAATAAACTTTGGATTAATTGCTGTAATGTCACTCTTATATAATATGCGTTAAATTATTTCAAATTTTTGTATAAAGAATCGTTCACATATTTCCTAATATTTACTGCTGATACTGCTGAAATAATACATTGGTCAATTTGTAACAATAAAATATTTCTCAACTGTTGTCAAGCATTTGCATGGCAGATATTGTAACTCTTAATATTGTATTTTGAATGATATTACATCCGATGTTTAATCCGAGATCTGATGATTAAATCAAGATGGGATAAAATTGAACGAAGAAGAATAAAAGGAGAAAAGATGCTTAAATAAAACGCAGAGAAATCTCTATACAATAATCCATGCGAGAATCGTTCATTTGTATTTTTAGATCATTCATTGGCTAATTTTATTTCTTTTTGTTGCGGTTTTTCAAACACGCATAGGGTGTTGTTTACATAAGTATTTAAATGAGGAAATAAACTACATTTTTTTATTTGAATATTTTATAGCGTTCCTAAAAGTACAAATATAAGGTACAAGAATATGTCTATTTTTGCTTTATTTTTTAAAATTGAATATGTATCTCACCCTTCTCTCTCTCTCTCTCTCTCTGTGTGTGTGTGTATATGTGTGAGTGAGAGAGAGAGATTCAAAGTATTAGAATAACAGAAGAAAAGCACAGAGAAGTTTGATATCTGTATTTATTTCGGTAGAATAGAGTTTCATAGAATTTTAAAATGAAATATCACATTCTACGCATTTTATAGAATAGAATTTCATAGAATTTTAAAATGAAATATCACATTCTACACATTTTCAGTATGCACAAGCAAATAAGTATGATATTTTGATATTTCATAGTTTTTCATAATGTTTTTCCCCTAGAATTTCAAAAGATTAAAGTAATTATCACAGTAGTTCAAAAACTGTAGAATAACATGCAAAAAAGGAGCACTATATTCATTTTAATTAAAAATATTTTGAATTACTTATATTTTATGGCATTTCCCTTTTCTTTTATGACGACACAGTTACTATCTGTCTTACAGAGCACTTTTTTGTTGCCGTTTTCTTTGCTGGTTACTACTCAAAACGAAATTTCTCTTTTCTGTGGTTTGATTGTTGCCCATTTTAACTTATTCTTAAAGGAAATTTTTGTAAAATGTGTTAACTGAGCAAATGGTTCAACTAAAGAATTAGTTTGATTATACTGTCCATAAACCAAGCTGTGATAAATTTGACCTTTGACAAGATATATTCTATTCTTCAACTTAATGTTCCATTGATGGAATTATAAAATATCAGTATCTTATTTTCAAAATGTGCCTTGTCTATTAAAATACGTAGCTTTATTAAACCCTCACGTCTGATCCACCACAAATTATGATATATCTACTTAAGTGTTAAACTTCACAGAATGTTTCTGGCATTCTGTAATAAACTCGTCTTGCTTTCAACACTGAATATAGATACTTTGAAGAACGTAAGAAACATGAAACATGGAGTCATTGCTCAAAACGATATTATTGCAGTTCTGAATATCTCATTGCAATTTGTACTTGCGCCACCTAATCTAGCACTTTTATTTATGCAGCTGTATTTGTCACCCATGATTTAAAATTTTCATTGAGTCTTCATATTGTGTCCACTCTTCCTCTTCTCGCCAATTTGTACCGAAAAATCTCGGATTCTTGAACTGGTCTTTTCCACAGGATGCATTTTTGCTTTTTGCAGTGTCTTTTTGTGATTATTCATTTATGACGGCGTTTCTCAAACTGTGGGGTTCCCCCCAGGGGGGGCGTGATAATCCTGCGTGGAGGAAGCGAACATATCGAATAGTCCGAAATTAAAAATAGTTTTAAGAAATTATTAATTTACAGAAAGGTAGCAAAGCAAAATACAATTTGACATGATAACAATAAAAAAATACACTTTTACTTTGATGAAATGTACTTATAAATGTATTAGAACTGCCTAATGTGTTTAATGACTAATATATCAATAATAAATTAACAGCTTGTTTAATAATTACTAGTGACTCTACCATAGGCTTGCCATGTACAAAATTTAATACGTATCTTGATAATTTGTATGGTTTATAAATAAACACATGTTGTAGCACGTCAAAGTGCATTATTATTGCATTCAATGTATTGTTATTTTATGGAGGGAGGCTCAATGGAAGTTATGATTGAAAATTGGGTCGCAGGAGTTAAAAGTTTGAGAAACACTGGTTTTTGACCATTATTTCTGACTTTTTTTATAATTATGATTTTAGAAAAAAATTTTAGTTTTACTAGTAGTTTCTGGATTTTTTTTTATTTTCGGCAATCATATGTGTAGACTAGTTCTTTCATTACATGGATTCACTATTACTGTCTTAGAAGTTATCAGTATGTCTAACGTGTGGTCCATTTTAAATTATCAGCTCTAACTAAAGCTGACTCTCTTAAAAGCAGCGTGTAGTGACTCTAAAAAGGTGCCAGTTATACGAATCTTATGATTGGAACGTCTGGGACATTCGATGAAAAGGATTCAAGAAATACCTTTTTCTTTGTAACTATTTATTCATTAATTAAACTTAATTTATGAATTAATATTTGAAAAAAATGTATGTCATCCACTACAAGTTTGAAAAAATATAATTAAAAACAATTATTGATTATTAACATTTAAGATGCATTTAGATCACTAATTACATCCACAATGAAGGAAATTCTGTAAAACATATAAAATGCATAGAATAAAAAAGTCATTTTATATGAAAATCTGTTGACTTTTGGGATATATATATCTATGCGTTTTTCTCATTATGTTTTATACTTATACAAGTGTAGATTACATGCTTGTGTTTATGTAAAATTGTTATAATCTGTTTGAACGAAACATTTGTACAGAAAATTATAAATGTGATTTACGAATCAGTCGGAACATAACTTAATTGGTAAGCATTAGAAGCTTTTCTTACATGAAGAAGTAGACCTTTGTTTATTACTAGGTATATTTACTCTAACAGACGAGTAAATCACAGCCAACTATCCGAATGAATGACTAATGCATGATTTTCCTTTTAGTGCATGAATAACTAAATTAATGAACTTAAAGGTTCCTTAGAATACTAATCAATCAACGAATTGTTCTCAACAAATTCACTTACAATTTCACTAATTAAACATTTCCCATACTTTTATTGCAGGGCATCACTGATCCTCATTTTATAGATGTTATAGAATTCTGCAATTACGCAAAATATAATAATTAATTTCAAATTAATTCAGTCCTACATTTACAGAAATTTCGAAGGTTAGAAACTGACTATGATGATCGGTGTAAAAATGATTAATTATTTCAGAATTTTTAAAACTGCATATAAATAAAAAATTCTGGTTTTTGTTTTTGGACAAATCGGTTTATTTTTAACTATGAAGTTTCTATAAAAAAAACAGGCTTTTATTGTAGATCGAACAAAAAAATGAAAAATAAATTATAGTTTAAAAAAACTAAAAAACACGCTTATATAGTGAATCGAACAAAAAAGTAAAAAAAAAATAATTCTTAATATAAAAATAAAATTATTAACGAGGAAATTAATGTCCTTGGGATAAAAGCGTGGTGATGCACTTTATTAATTATTATAATTTCTTACTAGAGTTCTATTCCGAAATGCTGAGTTAGTGTAAAATTGTAGTACAAAGTACCCCACGCTTTTACCACAATGACATTAATTCTATCGTTAATCATTTTATTCTTATATTAAAAATTATTTTTTTACTTTTTAGTTCGATTCGTTATAAAACAATGTTTTTAATTTTTTTTATAAACAATAATTTATTTTTTATTTTTCAGTTCGATTAACAATAAAAGCCTGTTTTTTTAGTTTTAAAAACTATCATTTATTCTTCGTTGAATTTATTTTTTAGTTTGATATTTGGAACCATAATTACGTGGCTGCTGGAATTAGTCAGGATCTGCAATGAATATTATTTAACATGTTTGAAGAGTATTCTTTCCATTTACGCGGCCTCTGATGTGTCCCGTACAGTGGTGCACACAGAAATTTTTCAAGGGGGGGTCCGGGGTCAAAAGTTCACCATTCTTGTATCATGCTTCTTTTGATTTTGTCGATTTTCGGGAACAAAACACAGTAAAAAACTAATTTTTGAATAAATAATTAGCATTAATTAATAAAATTAATCATTAATAACAATACTTAACTAAATTTTACGTACTATATACTTAGAATTACAATCAAAGGGAAAAAAATTCAAGGGCTTTGGGGGGGAGGTCAGGACCCCAGGATCCCCCTTGTGTGCGCCACTGGTCCCGTATCATTATATTTCCAAGATTCCGACTCTATAGATACAGGTCAAATTAATAAAAGTGTGTTAAGAAGAAATAATAAATATAAATCGCCTTTTAGACTTATTGCTATAATGTTAATTCGTATCATCACTTATAAATATATTGCTTCATCCATCAAAATAAAAAGAAATATTTAGCAGGTAGAACAAAGAAAAAATTATCACCTTTTAGTTGTATTACTATAATGTTATTTCGTACCACCACTTCTAAACGTATTGCTGTATAAAAAAATATTTAGCAGTTAGAACATAAATTATTTTTATTCGTATGTCCGAGTCTTTTTCTTTTCCTTTTCCTTTCTCACATAAAGAACACTTTTTTTTATAACAAGCATTTTCATTTTCAGGGTTGCACCTTTTTAAGGGGTAGGGTCTCTGAGTCGCCAAATTTGGAAATGGAGTATGGAATTTGACGCCAAATTTAAAAATGGTACATGCAATCAGTCGCCAAATCTCGAAATACTTAAAATCGTTATTTTTGACGATTTTGATCAGGACAATGGAACAAAATTTTAAAATTATTGTATTGTCATCGACCTTGACAAGTGTGCAAAATTTCAAATTAATCTGACCTTTTAAAGTGGGTAAAAATCAAATCCAAAGATTTCATTACGTACGAGTGAAACTTATAAAATCATGTTAATAAAAAAATGAAATGTCCACTCGCGGTTACCACGGATCTTTGTAATCCCTATGAGAGGGAATTTTAAGCGCATTTTCCCTATCCTAAGGGAAAATTCAAACAATTAAAAAAAAGTAATTACTTCGTTCGGCACATTGCCAAAGAATATATATAATATTTGCTTCGATTTATTTTTATTCCTCAATTACAATTTTTTTTTCGATCTCGTCTGATATTAAAGTTTTGTTCCACATTTTGCGTAGCAGTAATTTGTTCCATTTCCCCCCGCTAACGAATTTGTCTACCTTCGATTCTAAGCTGCAGCCAATTTTGAATAGCTTTAACGTAGAAAAAAAAAACGTGCAGATTAGATCCGAGTTTTTGGTGTGTATGTTTGATATTTTTAGTTAATAACTGAATAATACAGTTACTTTTTAGTAAAATCAAATTCTGAATTCGCAATTAAACATTTAATTTTAAATGATCATGCAATGCTTGAAGAAATTAACAGTTAAATTTTGTTTTTAAATATTACAGTTGATTCATAGATTGATTGTTTATTACTATGTCAAATTTCAAAACAGCTCTAAGTGGTCGCGGTAACCTGGTATGCATGGTCATAAACTTGTGACCTGCATTGCAAAGTTACGGGTTTAAGTCCTAGAGCCAATGACAAAACACTACATATAGACACTGATGCACGATAACACTAGAACGTCCATCGGTGTCAATTTGACACCGGAACCTGTTCAGTTTGTTCTCTTTTCCGCATTTTTGCTGGGAATTTCAAAATCCATCGTGATTTTTAATTATTTACATGGTAATTACACAGTAAAATTGTGTGGCTCTAGGTTAATTAGGAAAAATTTATAAATAAATATACCTAGAACGATTGCTGGTGTTATTTCGACACCGAGGCAATTTATAATCATAAATAGCTGTCGTTCATCATTACTATTAGTAGAACAAAATTTCCAAAGTACTATCGTACATTTATTTCACTTTGAATGCAGTGTTGTAAAGGCCTCACCCTGGCGACGCTTCCTCGTCATCTAAACCAGTGACCCGCAACCCCCGGTCCGTGGATCAAATGGTGCCGGACCGCCTAAAGAACATTAAAATATTGCCATTTTATTTAAAGTGGTGCATTTCTCTCGGATTTGCGCAACTTTCCGTGGAAATCACTTTATATCCCACGTTATATCCAATTATGTATTATTTTTGGTGTAACTATATTTTATTCTGAAGGCATATTTAAATGTATTTAAATTAAAATTGTTAAATCAAAACAATCTAAAATATAAACAATCAACGCATCTTACCTTCAGCGGGTCACGGTAAAATTATGAAACTTTGACCGGTCCGCAGCGATAAAAAAGTTGCGGACCACTGATCTAAACAACTTAAATCTGTAGCAGTTAAAGATGGATGACCAAGACTAACCATGATAAATCTAATTCATTATTACCAAAGATAATATTTCAAAACAAGCAATCTACAAAGGGAACCTTTGGAGTCATATAACCTTTTATGACCCAACCTGCACGATCGTGCGGGTTAAATATTTGTATACGTTTTTGCTTCTGGAATATGTCGTTTGTGAGAAAGTCGCGAATCTAAGGATTGAGCCGGTTTGCAGAATGTGTAAAGTGTTACTTTTCACCAACAGACGAGGGTTGTGGTCCATGTTTTACTTTCAGCTGCCAAATCTAGCTTTGTTTTCAAATACAACGAAAACACGTCTTCTTTTTATCGAAATTAAAAGGGTAATTATCAATGTATTTCTAAATGCATCAATTAAACTTTTTGTATTAATGATTAAAAAATTGTAAAATTGAAAAAAATATTAATTATACTCTGTACATATGCTTGTAGGACTCGGGATATCGTTACCCGTACGATCGTGCGGGTTGGGCGTTACTTGAGTCACTGCAGCTGTAAAGATAAGTACTTACCATGCGAATTTTCTGTTCTGTTTCAATGATTTTGATGAAAGCCTACATAAAAATTAAATACATAGTTATATAATTAATATCAAATTTTCTTGGGGGTCACCAGGAATGAGTCCCTTTTTCCTTTTCTCTCACTCTCTTTTGCAATCAATTTTCTTTTTCAAACATTTGTTGTGAAGTATTGCATTTTTTTCCTCTCCACAGATATCTGTATCCATATCTCTTCCCTCATCCCCCCGCCCGAAAAAAAATCTGGGTTTTCCCGTGGGAGTTAGTGCTGTGGTTTAAATATATATGTATATGTTTTAAAATAATAAAATTTTATGATACATTCTAGTTTTTTTATAGAATACTGTTGTATGTTAGATTAGATTAGAATTAGAGTTAAGAATTTTATTTTTAAAGGATTAGACTTAAATATAGATGAGTACACATCAAGAATTTTCATACAAAAGGAATTCAACAAAAAAAAGGACTCACCTCTTCCAGGTTTTCTATTTAATGTATATTCCAATTCTCACAGGATGGTACAAATCAGATATTATTCGATTTCGAATAAGAATTGATTACAACTTGTTATTTCGAATAAATGAATTACATTTGCTCAATGCAGACAGTAAATATCGTATAGTAAGAATCTCAATATGTCAGAATTAAGAGTCCGAATCCGAATGGCGATTTGTTTTTCTCCTCCAGGAGTGCCTGCAGAAAGTTTCGGTTTCGATTCCTGGAGCCCTCTAGTGGTGGATTTCTGTATCTCCAACTGTACTAACTTTTAACCAAAAAAAATTTTCAGGTGTCTAAAAGAATTCTCACAGAAGAAATTTTGCAATTGCTGAATAAATAAGATTGAACTTAGATCAGTGTTTCTCAAACTGTGGGGTGCGCCTCCCTGCGGGGCGATAACCTTGCGAGGGGACGCGAGCATATTAAAAATAAAAAGGTTTAAAAAAATAATTTTTTTGGAATGAAGTAAAACAAAATCCTTTCCAACATAATAAAAAATACACATTTACACTCATATAATTTATATATATCATTTGGAGATAATAAAAAATGAAAGATTCCTCTTCAAACGCTCATTACCTATCTTTGACCCTATAATCAAATAAAAAAAAGACATTTTGTTTGCTTTGCTGTAATCCCACGATGAAAGATTTTTTTTTATTACGTTTCTTTTAACCCTTAAAATACTATTTTTGATTATCATATATTTGATCTTCAAAATTACTGGTATGTATAACTCTGTCTCTTTTTCTTTTAGGAAAGTTGTAAATAGTATTTTTCCGTTGCTTTTCTTTCCATGTGAATGAGTTTCATGATATATGGATAAGCATATTGAGCACTTTGAAGGATTATTTGGCCAAGATGTATTTTTATGAGCATTCTGAAACATATAATACATAATGAAAAACGTTTTACACAATTGTTTTTCAAAAACTGACATTGAATACACTTTTAACATGGGAGCAGTCGCATGAGGTGCAGAGTCAACCGATGCTCACAAAATCGTTAAATCTGAGAAAACTGTTTATTCGTTAACAGTGATATTGACAGTATCCTCCTATTAGACAGTCTTAATGGGAACTAAAATGAATTTGTCACAAATATGCCTCTTCTTTGAGAATGGCATACGTTTTTTTTTTTTTACAATCAAGCCACTTTTGGTCAAAGTTATTTTCTATGAACAAGCTGCACTTTACCCCATGAACAATTTTGTAATTTTGATTACTGTATTATGCGACTTATTATGGATTTTAAATGTAAATGAGCAGAATATTTTTAAAAAATGGGCTTCTGTGATCTTTATTGAAGGAAGTTGAAACTGATCAAGTAATTTAACCTGCTGAAATAATGCAACTTAATCAAGATAGCGAAAGTAAATAGGAGAAAAGCGACAGGCATGAAACGTTTCAGTTGGATTGACATTTTCAAATGCTGCCTAATGAACTCTATGAAGAAAACTATGAAGCCATAAATGTAGCACTACGCCTTGTCAAAAAGACACAATAAAAGAAAGTTCAAAATGCTATTTGTAGATCATCAAACGACAGCAAAACTAAAAAAACGTGAACAAATTATGACAGTTTTCCTGGAAAATAACGTTCCTGTATTGTTAGCGAAATTTTTCTGTGATTTATTTCCTTTATTAAGGGCATGCACATTTGGAACATTTCCTTCAGTTTCTCAAATTATCAAAGAAAATGTGAAAAGTCCTTGAAAGTAGGTAAAGTATATTTTCTCTTAATTAAAGT
Source organism: Trichonephila clavipes (assembly GCA_019973935.1). Lineage (NCBI taxonomy): Eukaryota > Metazoa > Arthropoda > Arachnida > Araneae > Nephilidae > Trichonephila > Trichonephila clavipes. Next base: position 307,777 of record BMAU01005285.1, read on the forward strand.
ATTCACTGGAATTATGATTTTTATCGTGTATAGTAAAAATAATAAAATAAATAATAGTTTAAAAACAAACTAAAAAACACTCTTTTATAGTGAATCGAACTAAAAAGTAATAAATTAAAAGTAAAAAAAAAATTAAAAACAAACTTTTATTTAAATGCTCTGAAAAAAATAAAATAAACTTTTCTTTTAATTTTTTTTGCTAACAACTTATAAAGTCGTTATACAATTTATGACATAAAAGAAAAGTTTATTTTATTATTTTTAGAGCATTTAAATAAAAGCTTGTTTTTATAAAAAGTTCTTTTTTTAATTAATTAACTTTTTACTTTTTAGTTATCGCTGGTTAGAAGTTTCTCTTTCTGTTAATCTCATTCAACGCATCATTATTGCAAGGTTGTTTGCCAGTTAATTTTGAACCGTCGGGCTAAGGAGTTTTTTTTCCCGCCGGGGCACATATATATGATAGATATTTCACACGGGCCGCAACAAGAAGAAAATGGGAAAGGGGATAAGCACTTTAGACCAAAACAACATTGGACAAAGCAAAATTAATTAAAATATTAAAATTCAACTTTTTGTATGCTCTTACTGTATATTACATTAAAAAAGAAAAACACAATTTTTTTTAAGCAAATCCGTAATTTTAAAACAATTTTTTCAATTTTTGTGCAGATTTTGGATAATACTATTCAAGAAACGAGAAAATATTTTCGTGCGATTATGTTTAAAAAGGACGAAGTTTTTAAATATTTTATTAAAATTTGATTATTTGTTGAAAAATCGTAAAAAAAAGTTTTAGGCATTTTATTTTTTAAATGACTGATTCTAAAAGAACAAAAGCCTGAAATTTCTTAGTGCAGAATATTGATTCAATAACACAAAAAAAAAATAAAATTCATACGGAAGGATTTAGAAATCATATATTTTCATGAAAGCGCATTGATTTTGACACATTTTAGAAAAAAATGTAAAATAGCAATATTTTTTTATAAAAGTTATACCGTATCGTGGCGAAATAAATGATTTTTCTCATTAGGTTATTATTTTTTTGTCTCAATTTGATAGAAAGGATAAGACGGTTTTTTAAAAAAAGGAAGAAAAATCGGAAATTCCTTAAGATCAATCCGATAAGCAGATGTTCAGAACAAAAACCTAACAGGGGTAAAAAGTTCTCAATTAATATCTTTTTTAACTGATTGCGATATATCGGAATATAAATCATCAAAACATGCATTGTCATCCAAACTTAACATATATACAAAATTTCAGCTCAATCGGTTGACGACATCAGATTCAAAGTTGAGCTGCAAAAATATTCCACTCGGACAAATTACTTTAAAATATATCTTCTTAACTAATTGCGATATTGGAATTTAAATAATCAAAACATGCATTGTCATCCAAACTAAGCGGTTGTACAAAATTTCAGCTGAATCGGTTGAAGATATCAGCTTCAAAATTGAATAGCAAGATTCCACCCGAACAATTTACATTGCAAGTTAAATAAAAGCTTGTAATTTGTGTTGATGCGTGATTGTATATTGAAGAAGCCATAAAGGTTCCTGATATCTCGTTTTCACGCATATTGACTTTTGAAGTCGTCTAATTGGCTATACGATATTCGATAACATCACAGTGTCATTATTAATCATCTGTTGTATCTCCGACAACCAACAATGCCTTCAGAAAACTGTTATACTGAAAATATAAACCTTCCATAATTTTTACTTGTTTTATACAATACTAATATTAGAATCGAAATGCTTGGTATGACCAAAATAAACATTAATTGGCGTTGAAAATTAAATCTATATATATAAAGGAGAAAAGCGACTCACACACTGACTGCTTCACTGACTAATCACGATATCTCCGAAACTATTAAACCTACAGATTTGAAATTTGGTATGCAGGTTCCCTTCATGGAGTAGACATCAAAACACTGAACGGATTTTGCAAAGATCGGACCCCAAGGGGAGTTACGCGGGTTTAAGGGGCGTTATAGATCAATATTTCCATTATTAAACTATTAGATGTACAGTCTTGAAACTTGGTACACAGATTTCTTTCATAAAGTAGAGATTCCCTACATAATGATTTTTACGAAAATTGAACTCCAAGGGGTGTTGAGAGCGCTTAAGGAGCGTTAGGCGTAATTATTTCCATTTTTAAACAATTAGACGTACATTCTTGAAATTTGGCAAGCGGATTACTTTCATAGAGTAGAGATCCGGTGCAAAATGGGTTTTGTAAAAATCGACCCCCAAGTGGCGTTGTGGAGAATTAAGAGGCGTTACAGGCAAATATCTCCTTTTTTAAACTATAAGACGCAAAACCTTGAAATTGAGTACACTTATTCCAGTCATTAAGTAGAGATCCGCTATAAGATTGGTTTTGTGAAAATCGCTTCCGAAGTGGCGTTGCAGGTGCTTAAGTAGCATTATAGATAATTATTTCCATTTTTTAAACTATTAGACGTACTTTCTTGAAATTTGGTAAGCGGATCCTTTCATAGAGTATGAATCCCCTACAAAATGGGTTTTGTCAAAATCGACCTCCAAGTGGCGTTGTGGAGAATTAAGAGGCGTTATAGGTAATTATCTAATTTTTATACTGTTAGACGTAAAATCTTGAAATTGAATACGCATTGAGTAGAGATTTGCTATAAGATGGATTTCGTGAAAATCGCTTCCTAAGTGGCGTTGCGGGGGCTTAAGGGGCGTTAAAGATAATTATTTCTATTTTTTAACTATTAGATGTACTGTCTTAAAATTTGTTAAGCGGATTCCTTTCATGGTGTAGAGATCCGCTACAAAATAGTTTTATGGAAAATTGATCCCCATGGGTCACTGAGGGGGATTAAGGGGCGTAATAGATAAATATTTCCGCTTTTCAACTAATAGACCCACCTGCTAGAAAATTAGAAGTTCCGTTCCATTCGTGGAATAGAGTTCCTTTTACAAAGAGTTTTGCGAAAACGGACCCTCAAAGGAGTGGGGTTGCGAGGGATTAAGGCGTGTTATAGAAAAATTCTTGTTTTTGAATTTAATCCATTTACTTGAAATTTGTTGAGAACGTTTCTTTATTTGAAAAGAGTTCCACTAAGATAGATTTTACGGAAATCAACTCCAGGGGGAAGCGGGAAGAGTTATTGGGGAGTATTGATAGACAAAATTCCCGTTTTCGAACTGCTAAAACTATAATAATAAAATTTGATTTGCATGCCTCTTTTGTTGAATTGGAATCCGCTAAGAATGCTCTCAATCAGGTATTGATGATAAAAATTCCGTTTTTGTTCTGTTAGATTTAGACTTAAAATTTAGCACGCATGTTTATTTTATGGAGTAGAGATCCACTGAAAGTTGCTTTGGTGGAAATCCACTTGATAATTGGGTTAAGTGAGTGCAAAAAATCTTTCTATTTCTATTTTAGATATAAATAGAAATTAGATATTATAATTTATGTTCTTTTTATATCAAGAGGCGAGAGTGTAACAGCTATAAATATATTTTTCGATACAATCGAATTCTTAATGCTAGATATCAATAATTCATATATATGTAAACAGTATGCATTTACACAGCATTGTGAAATACCCAGTGAAGCGGGTGAGTAACGGCTAGCCATTTATATAAGAAACTTCGCAGATGTAGCGATATTTTTAAATTTAGTTTTCTATTTTGTAAAATTCATTGTAAATGTACATTACATGACGAATCTTATTTTTATTTTTTATTTCTCTTCGTACTTAATTTTTCCTTAATATTTTTAAAAGTATAAATAAGTAAGGAAACATAAATAACTGCATTTCTTCAGTTGTTTTAAAGAAATTTTACAACCACTTATGATTATTTAAACCAAGTCATGCATTTTAGCAATTTTTGATGAAAATGCAAAAATTATATCCGAAAGGCGCGCAACACACACATAGTTTTAAAATTAGTTAATATTATAAGCTAAGGAAAATAAATATTTTATTTTAAAAAACGGTTCACATTTTCCCTTAATTATGATTTTAAATTTAATGCTATCTTACATTATTTATTAAAATCCCTTTTAGTAAACATTATTTTTACAAAAATATCTTAACAATGTCTTTTAATTAATATGAATTAATTCATTCTGTATTTTTGGAAATTTCATTCAATATTTTCTATGCAATACGACATAAGAATTTACATTAAAAGTTAAATAAAAACTTGAAAAAAACAGGAAAGAACGTGAAAACTTAAATTTGATCAAGAGAAATAATTTTTGAAGGAAAATAAATTAAAGTGATTTAAAGTAAAATTTAAAATTGCGAGCACCTGGGAATCGAACCGGGGTAATTCATTTGAAGTCAGATTCTCTAATCACTAGGCCGCGAGGGCTCACAGAAAGAGGTAAAGTAAGCTTCTAACTTGGGTAAGAATTTTTTAATTGATATATTTTTAACTATTTGCGATATTGGAATATAAATAGCCAAAACATGTATTGTCATCCAAACTAATCGTGTATACAAAATTTCAGCTCAATCAGTTGAAGATATCAGCTTCAAAATTGAGTTGCAAGATTCCACCCGAACATTTTACATTGCAATTTAAATAAAAGCTTGTAAAAAATAATAATATATATTACTTAAAAGTAACATATACCAAATTTAATACTTATCTTGTTAATGTGTACGGTTTATAATTATGATCGTATTGCAGCTTTAGTGCCCCAAAGTGCATTATTATTGCATTCAATACATTATTATTGTTTGGAGGGGGGGCGATATAAATTATGATTGAAAATTGTGTTGCCAGTATTGAAAGTTTGAGAACCACTGACTAAGATCAGAACTTAGTGATCTCTCGGATGATGACATTGCTGCGAATAAAGCATATGAATCGCGTGTACTGGAAGTAGAATCAATTTCAGATGAGAGCGATGAAGACAAACATGGCAAAATTGGAAATGGAAAAACGATTTGGAATCATGCTTTACCGTAAAAGTCTCTTGAACACATTCATTACATTGATTTAGCTGTTGCAAATTCTTGGTTTATGGGCAAACAAGATGCAATATCAAATAAAATTCCTCTAAGAATCAAAATGTCTTGCTTAAAATTTAATTTAGAGAGATATAGTTGACGCGCTATCAGCCTTTCCATCTACTAACAAAAGTATTTTAACTGATGATGAAGATAACAGTGTTGTAATTCCACTCGCAAAAAAGACCGAAGCGTTCTAATTCACATGCTATACATGTCATGGCTATTGCTTTGGCCATTCCCGGATAAAATGCTTGACATGCATAGCCATTTTAGATGCATTGATAACATTTCAAGGCCTCACAAATGCAGATTTGAAAACTACGAAATTAGTTCGAAAGCATGTTGTGAAAAATGCAAATATTATTTAAACTTGTCAAGAACAAAACAAAAGATTTTAAAGTAAATAAATATTGAATTAATAAAAGAGTTAATTGTACATCAATATTTTTCTTATTTGGAACAGTTTTAGTTTAATTAAGATTGTTTCTTCTATCAACTTAGAACTAAAAATGTAAAATTTCATAGGTGACCTGTTTCACAGATAACGCCCAATCAACACTATCGTGCGGGTACCGTCTTCGTTTCAAGGGAGGAACGGGAATTTTTAAATTTTTTTCCCTGTGTCATTGGGCTCCATATAGTATTAATCACCAGAAGAATTAAATATTTAAAGTTAAAAATAATTCGGGTCTTAAAGGAATATACAGAGCTCAAACCTTATGTGAATAAACGTACAAAATCCGAATAGCTTAACTTCAATCAATGCTATCTCTTAATAATCTTAACTTCCCTAAAATTTATTCTAGTATTTAAAATCCGCTCTTAAGTCACCCGGCGTAATTCTGATTTTTACCGTATCAGCAATACTTTCAGCGGCTCCGCTCCTTTTCCTTCTAATCTACGATTCTTAAACTTTAACTATATATACACTAGCTTATTTGCATTTCATTGTTTCTTCATGAGAGGGATGGCTATGAAATAACGTGATTGCTGGTCCAAAGATTCCCCAAGAGGAATATTAGTGGAAAGTCACGTAAAGTTCCGTCACAGTGTTATTTGTTGAACAGTGGAAACGAATCTATTTGTCTAAAATTGTTGTATTTAAGTGTTTCGTTACATAACATTTGGTTATCTGTTCATAAAAAAATAATTTCATTCGCTTTTCGAACCTTGTGCAGTGCAGACACCCTGAAATGGTGAATCATAGGAAAGGTCTAAGCCCTGATGAAATTGCTAATTTATTGCAAAAGCTGTCGGAGAATGAATCAAATGGTGGTCAGCTGTCTTGCTCTAAGTTAGATTCCGATGAAGAAATAAGATTGAGTGAAAGTGACTCCGAAGAATCTGAAGAAAGCTCAGATACAATTGATAATATTCCATTAAATCCTGGTATATAGATCGCTAGGACTGGCACAGAATTAGATACCGCGTAATAGTAATGTTTGCCACTCGAAATGTTTTGTGACAAAGCATTGGTCCAACACGCTTCACGAAACATATGTCAACGTCAGTTTGTTATGATATAAAGGGTCATAACATGTTAAAAACATGAAATAATATTAAAATTATTATTAGTTACAACAGTTATTTTATGTATTTTATATCGCGGTTTCAAAATGACGCCGATGGACGTTTTAGGGTAATCGAAATCCCGGATGTTCGAGTGTTAAATCTGTCGAAGCTCGACGTCCACCCATTGATGTAGAGTGGAAATTTGTAGAAGAGATAGCCAGATTAGGTGTTTGACACTCGTCACTTAATTATAATTCGAAATTACGAGGTTCATTGCCAATAGCTCTCGTGTTGCCTTATAGTGCAATGTTAATAAACATTCATACAATCAAGCACTAAAAGTGATGGGCCTCGCAAATTTAAAACTTGTTCAAGTGACGAGCGACTTTTTATCTGGTACTTCAATATCAAAAATTACAGACCATGAGGATTTTCAGTTTTGAGAGATGTAATGTATATAATACACTCTATATGGTGGGCTTCAAATACCACTTAGACTTAACACTGGTTACGAGTGCGTGACTATGGCCACTGAGTTATTGCATTCATAAACAGCTTAGAAGGGTACACTTATAGGATTATGCAACATGTTTTATACTGTACAACAACAAATTTTGAAGCCTGAAACTTTCTGAAGAGGTTATAGTTTTGTAAGGTTTTTGAGGACAGAAAATCTCATAAAAATATCTTTGCACCCTTTTCTTGTTTAGCTTTCTAAGCATTCTTCTTTGCGGAGTTTTTTGAGAAAAGCTGGGGAAAATAAGATTCTCAAAATTGTATACCACATGTACATTGTTACGTGGATCGGGATCCAATGCTTTTATGCTATCATTTTTAAGGAGTAAAACATTTTCTTAAGAGTGATGAAATGTATTGTACATAAACGATCCGTAGAGCACAGGATATAGCAGCGAGACTCGCAAAATAAATCCCAGAAGGTCTTTACACCTTCTACAGTGCTCAGACATAACTATTAGTGCCTAAAAATACAAGTAGGTAATGATAAAGATTATTCGTAAACAATCACTCGAATGTAGAACCGGAAGCCTGCAACAGCTGAAATAATACTGACTAAGTTTCAGAGAGCGACTGCTATTTATAGTCTGCTAGGATTTCTTCTATCCTTTTCTTCAAAGATCCGTCACAGACCATAATGTTAATAGCTTTCTCAGTAATTTCCAGCAGCATCCATATTTTAGCCAACTCACCAAATTTCATCGACAAAAATGATGCCAACTTGGCTGCATTGCCAATGTTTCGCCAATATCGATTGAAATGATATTATGATGTAAGGGGTAGGGTTACTTGCAATTATTACATTTTTAACATAAAAAAATGCAACAGAAATTAATATTAATATTGAAGTATGTCCAAATATAAATTGTTTACACTATTTTAAGCATTAATTACACAACCTTCGAAACAATATTTATGTTACATACATATGTTATTCTCAAAATGATAATAGCACAGCAAAAATGATATATTTATTTTTTTCTTTAGTTTACTTCCTTGCATAAAATAGCACAACTGTGTAATTCATTGGACAACTTTAGTTAAACCAATGCAAGTTCAATTATTCTTTAACATGTCAGTATTGAACTTCAGAATTTTTCAGTAAAAAAAACAAGTTTAATATAATACAGAAAATCAAGAGCAAACATTAAAACTAAGGTAAATGTTCAATACAAGAAACTAAGGTTAAGGAGAACAATACAGACAAATATAGAGGTACTGTAAAATAAGAACAAAAATAACCCAAAACGAAGAATTACCAATGTAAAAAGTCAAACGGACAAAACTGATTTTGCATAAATTTTCTCCAAAAAAAATAAAAACAAATAAATATATAGCATTAATATTAATAACAATACTATAGAAGTAATAATCACCATTTTGACTATTTAAGCATGATTCATTATTAAATTAAAATAACAAAATACCCTTTACACATTACAATATCATAAAATAAAATTCGTGTGTCCTCACTTTACTTTTAATAAATAGCTCCTAAGATAGCTGAACAAAATTTATTAGCTGCACAGAAATCTTTTACCGTTCGTCATGCATAAAAGATTATTGCGCATTCTTATGAAAACCAAAACCAATTTATAGTTTGGAATATAGTTGGTTCTAATAGGATTAACTTGGTAAAGATAAAAAAATATATATATGTCCTCATAAATACTTTATTTCGTTGAAAGTAATATCTTTGTTCTGATACTTCGAAATGAATGCTTTTCTGGTTATAAAACGGAGAGAATTATTACCAGGTCAATCGATATGTATTCAACTCTTTCATCAAAAGTTCTTTTTGAATAAATTATAAGAAATATCAAGAAAATGACCAGGAAATAAATGGTTTCTCTATTTTATTTTTGCGTCAATTTTAAATTAAAAGGAAGATTTCATTCAATTATTCTTTTGAATTTTTTTTTAAATTATTAGCAAGGCAAATTGTTATTTCTGAATTTTTGTTGCAGCATATTTCAGTTTCTGTGTTTTAATGTTTTGACTCTAATAAAAGTGTTTCGTTTGAAACTTCGTGTTTTAAAAACATTTTTTTTTCTAGATTACTGAAAGTTATAACAGAAAATACTGGTTTGTGTATTAATTTTTTTTTATTTTTTCAAAATAAAGGGAAAAGTCCCCAAATTACCCTGATAGGATCATCAGGATCTATCAGAAAAGAAACTTAAATGAAGTTATGAACTAAAATAGAATTTAAATAAGTTTCATATACGATTTATAAATATCTTTAACAAAAAAAAACAAAATAACTTAGCATTATATTAGGAATATAGATATTTTTTTATCTATATCTATATAAATATCTATAGTATTTTGTTTAAGATTAAATATTATTTATTGTTTTACTTATAAGTGAATATTAAGTTACGATTCAAGCGATTTATGTACATTGAATGATATTAGCAAGCTAGATACATTTGCTTACGGCACTAGGACTCCCGTTCACGTCAGAGATTGCTGTGTACTTGCTGCAATTTCATCCTACTTAGTTTTTCTGCTTGATAAATTTTGTACGGAAGTTATCAAAAACTGCTTTTTAAATCCCTAGGGATCCTCTGAAACTAAACATCATTCATTTGGGAGAAAAGTAATTATAACTCAGGAAAATAAAGCTATTATACTGTAATACGCTCCCCTATAGTTTAGGCGTTCTCCCAAGCTCTGGAGCTAGATTCCTTTTGCTTTTTCACTGGGTACAAATCCAGAGCTAAAGCAAATCCATCGGAAAATAACAAACCAGATTTTAACTTTTCCTACTGTTTATTTTCTCTCGTTCTGTAAAATGTGCGAGACACTGGACTAAATCCCAAACTCCGCTCTCAAAATGAAAGAAAAATATATCTGATTAAATCAGTAAATCTAAATAAATCGGCTTCCAAGGGACACTCTGCTGCAGTTTTCTCCATATAGGTATCAATAATTGCAACTTGACGGTAGACATCTAAAATCAAGACCACTATGCATAACCTGATCAAAATAATTTTCAGTATTTTCAACAAAACACTCTTTATTATTGGTTACATTAGTAAAAATAAAATAATTCTAACTGCTGGTCTTATGAGAGAATATAATTCTCATCTATAAAACTTTTTTTTTCTAAAATAATATTCAATAGTCAGTTATGGTGAAAATGGGTAGCGTATCACACTTCCATGTCGCAGGTCCTGAGTTCAAACCCTGGGCTGCGCAAGGTAGAATCAGTCTTTCCACCCGTCAGTGGGTAGATAAAAGAGTATCAAGCTTCCTTAGAACAAAACACTGGGGGTTCCACGTCAGACAGACCACCTGACTGGAACATCCCCTCATGTACCTCAGCCACCAAGGTAACGAAAGCAGAGAAGGGCACAGTAGACCTTGGCTCTCATGGGTTATTGCTTCACTGATTTTAGCTTAAGGTCAAATAATGGTCATAACATCAGACCGTCCGGGATTTCGAATGCCTTTAAACGAACACCGGCGACTTTTCAACACCGCGATATAAAATAATTGTGATAAATAAATAATTGCATGACTACTGTTCAGTAGGGTTTAATTTTAAGACTTTTTAATATTATTTCATGTGATTATCATATACACTCATGGACAAAAAATTAGCGCACAAAGAATGAGTCGTCAAAATGAAACGAAATTTTACATACGTAATGATAACTCTTTTAATATAAATAAATTATTAGAAAGTCAAAGAAAAGGGATAATTTATTTCAGAGAAAATGATAAAAGAATGGAGGATTTAATACCCTGTTGAACCCCATCTAGTGCGAATGCACGATGCGATACGAACGGACATTGAGGCATTCAATCTCTGTATGATGTCTTGAGATATTTCGTTGCATATTTGTTTTAACTTTGCTTCTAGTTCATTCAAACTATTGGATGCCAAACTCGTCATCCCAAATGATCCCAGTTATGCTCAATTGGAGACTAATCTGAGGATCGGACAGACCACGGAATGGTAGTAACGGTACGGAGGCAGTCTTGTGACACCCTTGTTGTGTGAGGCCGAGCATTGTCTTGTTTAAAAATGGCTCCTGAGAACCGTTGCATGAGTGGCAACACATGTGGTTGCAGAATGTCATTTACATACCGCTGGGCTGCATGGTGCCACGGATCAATACTAGAGATGACCGTGTTTAGCAGGCAAAGGCACTCCATACTATCACAACAGCTGTGGGAGCTGTGTGTATATGTAAAGCAAAGGTAGAATTTAGGCATTCACCACGGGGTCAACAGACGAACACGTTTAGCCTCACTGCTGATTTTGAATCTTGATTCGTCGCTAAAGACGACCTGGTTCTATTCCGCTGCAGTCTAGGTTTCTCATGCGCGCCATCACTCTAAACGGAGACGTCAATGGGTGGGTGTCAAGGGCAGCACACGTAATGGCCGCCGCAATCCCAAATGTCCTTCAGCCAGGTGCCTTCGTATGATTAGAGAAGACAGAGGGGACCCCAGTGAAGGTGCTCCCTGTTCCTGGATGGCGGCCGATGAAGCAGTTGGCTGTACACGACTATTTTCTACGATGTGGATGTCTTCTCAAAGACTGGTCTGTCGAGGGCGTCCTGAGCCTGGTCTTCGTGTAAATGACATCTCTTGGATCCACTGGTCCCAACACCTCCTCACAATACAATCAGAAAGGCCTAATTGACGAGGTACTCGCCTAGCTGACTGTCCAGCTTCCATCATGCCGATGATACTCCCCCTCTCAAACCGCGAGAGCTGCTCATATTGTCTTCGAAAACCACATAAATTGCATGTCAACTTCAGCTCTTTCTTTATATATGATTCAGCACACTCAAACAAGCCTTGGTTACCTGTTTTATACTCCACGGAGATTGACGTTAAACACCCTCTACCCGCTATACGTAATGCGCAATAACGTTGTATTTCTAATCATTTGCATATCTTAACGACATATACCTTCATGCCATGTTTCGTTACGATCCCGCAATTATTTCTTAGTGTACTAATTTTTTTGTCCTTGAGTGTACCATGCCCTTTTATACCACAAAAAATTGACGTCGGCATTATGTTTCGCGAAGCTGGATGGGCCATTGACTTGTCGCAAATCTGCCAGGAACGCTAATGTGAAGCGGTACCCATTCTTTGCATTCTCTAGAGACACATATGCCTAGATTTAATGAAATATTATCCATTTCTCTCTCTCTCTCACGCCACTTTCGTTTGATTTTTTTCAGTCACTTTCAGTCAATCGTATGTACTCACCAAAATTTAAATAAGAACAAGACAGCTTACCACCATTCGATTCATTCTCAGAAAGCTCTAGCAACTACTTAGCAATTTTATCAAAAAGCGTAAACCTTTTTTGAGCAATATTTCAAGGTGTCTGCTTTACACAAGTTTAGAAATACAGATCAATTTTTTATGAGTAAATGAGCATATGCTATATAACGAAACACTTAGACACAATGATTTTAGCTTAACTGACTCATTTCTGTTGTGAACCCAATAACATTGCATTCAAGGTCAAATAAATACCCAATATTAATTTCGGAAGTTTGTTTTAACAATGGAATCTACTTAGTGAACTATCCTTTGCTGAATGACAGCTATTTGTAATGTATAAATTGCCTTGGTGGCAAAACGACACCAGTAAATGTTGGTATTTTTAGTCATACAATATTTTCTAATTAACCTAGAACCACTTTTTTTGTAATCACTATGGAAACTGATTAAAAGTCACGAAAAATTTTTGAATTCCCTGCAAAAATTGGTAAAGGAGAACAAACTAAACAGGCTCCGATGTCCAATCGACAACGACGGACAACTTGTGTTAAGTTACCTAGAATGATCAAGGATTAAATACTGTATATGTATAAAAAGATTGATACACTCTAAAACGAAACCTGCAATGAATAGTTCAAATATATCTAAAAAGGGCAATAGTACACCTACGTTGCATCGAAATCTAATACCAGAACAATCTTAATCTCCTAGGAAGTAAAAAAAAAATTGTTTCTGCAGTTCCATGTTTTGAGGAAAAAAGAGAATTATCATCTTTAGCGTTTTCTAGGAAGACATTAACTGATTCAAACATATAAAAGCAGCCAAATGCTTAGTTACGGAAAGAAAAAGTTTTTATTTTAACAAAGAAATTGGAAGCTTTTACGTAAAAAGGGAGAAACCCTCTTTGTGTTAACTCAATGGGACGATTCTTTTATAATCTCTTTCGACCGACTAAAGGAAAACTGTTTTCTTTGCAAGTGTGATGCTCTCACTTAGAGGAAAAAGACCTGCTAAACTATGGATCATTGACTATCACATTTGATTAAGAAAAGAGAAGATTTCATTTTTAGTATTAGTAACCAATTTTTATGTATACATTGGAAAAAATAGAAACACATACTTCATGAAAAACAGGAGCATTTCAATTGTATTTTGTAGTATGCAGAGCCGCTTGTCCGCTTAGACACGTGCATAGGGCGCTTAAAATTGGAGGTTGAAACAAGTAATATAATTTTTTTAATGTCAGTTCCTACTTAGATAAAAAAAAGAAAAATTTTATTTTAGCTACTTTTTATTAAATAGTTACAATTAATATAAATATGTATATACATGTGACAGAGTAGTAATTAATTTTTATTAATTATCATTAAAGTATCGTATTGTTATACAAAACAATCGTGTATATAAAATTTCAGTTCAACAAAAGGCTTTAAAATGTGAGAAAAAACTTTTTCAAGTTTTGACCCAAGTCGCCAAAAATGATGCCAACGTGGCTGTATTTGTAATTCATTAAATAATTAGTTTTAAGCAATTAATTTTCATTAATTATAATTAAAATATTGAATTGTCATCCAAAATAATCATGTATATAAAATTTCAGCTCAATTGAGCGCTTTAAAGTGTATTTTGTTACCGATTTAAAATTCCTCCAAGATAAATAAATAAATAGAAAGAGGGAGCTAATAGTAGGAGTTAAAAAAGAGAGAAAATTTAAATAACAGCAAACATACCACCACCTAGTGAATCGTGAGAGATGCATTTCTGCCTTCAAGAGAGTAAAGACTGGAATCAGATCTTCAATGGAAAATGAAACGCCGAACAGTTTGATGTTGCTATGCACACAATATGATATTGCAAAGGTAATTGATTACAATGATGTTATTATGATTTTCTCGAAAAAATCATCCGTTTGTCAAGGAAACCCATCGTTGTACAAGTCCAATGACAGTGACTCAAAAAAGAATAAGTGAGTTGAGAAAAGTAACAGATGGTAAAGCGATAAGCAATGAAAAAGATGATAATTAACAAGTTGAAAACAGTTAATACAATAATGTATACTCTATACTCTAATTCCAAACGATTTATTTAATTTACTGTACTAATTTTAAAAAGTGTGGGTGGCCCGAGATGCCTTAAAGTAAGAAAGGAACAACAGTGACCAAATCATACCAATATTCTTTTCCTACGATTGCTAGTCCGTAATACGGATCCATGGATGGTGGATATTGGAAAGACTCTCAAAACAGCAAAAACAAAAAAAAATGAAAAGAGTAAGCGACTTAAGGGAAAATCCCTTCCGGAAAAAAAAATGAAAAGTAAGAACTAAAAGATGAAGGGTGGGTGCTCTGAAAATAAGGAAGACGTAACTATTCAAGTGATTAAGGCACCTGGGAGGTTAAAAATGACCCTGGTAGTGGGAGTCTAAAAACACCTTCAGTTAACATTAAGACATTAACACCTTCTGCATTGGATTGCTTTCGAATTTATCATCTGAAAAAGCATTTTTATTACAGAAATTCAACAACAATTATCCCTTAAATTTAAAATTGCATTTTTTTTTAAAAATCAGTAAATAGTTCTTAGCTAGATTTATTGATAGTCAAGAATGTGATGTGCCCTTCACTGTGATTTCCAGTTTTCTCTGCAATATTTATGTTTTCTATGCAGTTTTATGTTTTAAAAAATGCACTCTGTTAACAGATTTATCAATTCTACTGCTTTGAGGTGTTAACGATTAATATCTACAAAAAAATAATTATTTGTTTGAAAATTTTCTGAAGTAATTTATTAAAAAATGCTTTGTAAATTGGTACCTTACAGTTATAAAGCAGCTTTACAATTTTCTTGCTTACTTCGTCAAACAAAGTTTTGTCAAAGCATATGCAAAAATTTCTTGAACATTTTTTTAACTGAAATTCTGACGAATACTACGTTCTGTGTGGAACATTTTAAAACATAGTAGGGCGAACAAGATTTTGATTTCAATTCAATGTGGGAAATCTGACAACGATAACTGGGAAGAAAGTAAAACTCGCTGCGGCAACTGAAAAAATTTTTCAGAGAAGTACAAAAAATAAATAATAATAAAATAATGTCACTGACTTTAAACAGACGAATTGAGTTTTTAAAGATGAAATTTTTTCTCTTCGTCACATGACATGCAATATCGACCATGCGGGAATAAAAACGCTGAACGTAGGAAATGTGACGCTGACCAAGAATGCCTGCATTATCAAATGAAAGTCACTCATCAACTACATCAAGAAAGGACGATACATAATTATCGCTATTTTATAAAAAGAAAAAACGAATTTTTTAAATAGATTAGTAAGCAAAACCAAATTATTCTTTTAATGAAAATATACTTAGGAGTTTCAAAAAGTAAAGAACAAGAGTTCTCTGATGGAGAGATGCGTAAATAACCTATTGAACAAAAACCTCTCTAAATGTAACAAATACGAATACAGCATTCTAATGGTTCCAGTAAATGAAGCTGATTCTCCAGTAAAAGGAGTAAATATCAGTTAGAGGATAGGTGCATTGACGAAAACATAGTCTGCTGTAGAAATAGGAACAGTTATACGGTTTTTGAGGTTAAGGAACAAATCTCCACTTGGAATTCATTAGTAGTTTGTAGAAGTGTACTGTACAAGAGTTATGTTTCGAAGACAAGTGTAGTTTTAGTGCACTGAATTTGAAAGGCAGAACAGATATGAAGAAATGGCGCTTTTTCGGTGAGACGTATTGGATCCCCTTCCCATCCTCCTTTTAGTCCCTGGCTGGTACCAAGAGATTTCCTTCTCTTCAAACGTTGGCAGGTCAGCATTTCAGAACAGATAATGATGTTTAACAAGCCGTCTTGGCCTGCTTGCATAACCTTGACGCTGATTTCTTCGATGCTATTTTAAATGGTTCGTTGTACCGATAGAACAAATGCCTCAGTAAGTATAAGGACTGTAAAGAGAAGTAATATGTATCCGTGCCTTCTTAATTTATATATATATATATACATATAATCTTCTGTAAAACCGCTTTCGTTGAACTATTGTTTAACGCCTTGTTACTTTTCTTTTTGAAATTCCTACGTAAGATACACTTTGACTTTTGGAGAAATAAGCCTTCTATAGCTCCGATGAATGAATCCTCTTTATTTTCAAAAAAAAATGATTCCATCAAGAAACGTAATGAAAAAAATAAATCATCTGTTGTAAAAATACGAGTGTTCTACAGCAAGGAAAACGGGCATGGAATGTTGAACATCATGTTCAAGAAGGTGTCTTGTACGAGTAAGACTAGAAAAAATTTCGTCGAAAATTTTAGGGGGAAAGATTTATATAAGATGCCGCAGTAACCTAGTGGTCATGATAACGGACTCGTGGCCAGGTTACCATGAGTTCGAGCCTTGTACCACTGAAGACTCTCTATGTAGAGGAGGGGGCCAATGCACTTTAAATCTGTCGCGGCTCAAACGTATGGTGGGGAAGTTAGGAGAGGGGTGTATCAACTCAAGTGCCATTCTTGTCATTTGACTATTGTTCAAAATTACTAGGTTCATCACCATTAGTGATCGTGTAGCTTCATAGGGCGACGTAAATAAATAAATGCGACGTTTCTCTCTTCTTATATAAGAAGAGGGGATATTATTGTTTTCAAAAAAAACAATAAAAAACCTTTATTTACGGTAATCGCAACCGTTTTTTTTTTTAAGTTATGAAAGAAAAGGACAATTGGATAATTATCTGAGTTAACAAAGAAAGAAAATCGTTATCTGAAGTTACGGCCACCGTGTTGCAAAAATATTTAACAAACTTTCAAGAACTTATCTGATATGTTTTGGAATTAATGTGTAAATCAAGCTTAATAACAAGTTATTTTTAATGCGCTATAAATCCGAAAACTATCTGTCGCTAAATGTAAACAAGTTTCGTTATAATAAAGTTGAAATCTTATTATAAATTTGTGTATATTTAATATTCTGGAGTATATGGGATTATACTCTGAGATTATTTTTAACAATAGAACTCGCTTTATGATATTTATGTGATGCAGTTATAAAAATATTAATGAGGAAACCAATTTTACGAGAGATGCTCTGAAAGTAAGTTTCGTAATTTTTTTCACTCAAACTCTTTCTTGTTGTAGCAGTATCATCTGTAAAAGCTGGTAACAGCCTCCGGACAGGGGTGATCACTTTTGTCCAGTGGTCATGCTAATCAGCTGTGAACCCGACCGTCGTGGTTCTATCTTCCACATTGGTGACCTTGGCTAAACCAAGAAATATTCTGATCTGTGGAGGCGCCATCTACCCGCAAAAAGAGCAATCAAAAGTCGTCAGACACTCTTGACGTAGCACGTTAGACTCACTTAAAGCAGCACCACCAAATCCCACGCTACACACGCTCGCCATAGCAAATTTTTCGTTTTTTGACTATCTACCGGCTCACTGGTGGGGGAGTACTGTAGCGATATCATCTACATAACCCAGTATAAACCTCCGGACAGGGGTGACCACTTTTGTCTAGGGGTGGTCATGTTACTGGCTATGAACATGAGCATCGCGGTTTCTATAATCCACATCTTCAACACCTCGCCATAAACTATAAAGCATGTACTTTATTATTCGACGTAGTTGCCATCGACATAAAAAAAAATAGACCTAGCATTCAATCAGGTGGAAGAAGCAAATCCCTCGTGTAAAACTCGGTGCCCTGCAATGCAAGGATTCGTCACACACCCACAGATTTGTTAACATGTCTCGTCTCTGGTTAACTTAAATGCTTTCACGTTATTAAAGTGCTCTTGGTTACTGGGGTAATGTGGTGCACCCATGTTTCATGGCATGTGAGGATTCCAAACAGGAACAGATTTCTTTCGGTACTTTTACTTTCTTTCTCACTTTTTGATAACCCAAAACTTCATGAAACATGTGATGAACCTGAGCACGAGATATATGCAGTGCGGGCTTCCCTCTGACAGCGAATTAGCATTTCAACGACGGCTCGTTAGCAGAACTCCCCCCATCTATACATCGCAAAATTGAGGTATGAAAGGTTAATTGACTATGTGGGTCATTGTTTCTCCATGAAAAGGTACCGGTTGCTCGTCCCTTACACAGAGGGCATGATACGTATGAACTATGATGGAGAATGTTTTTGAACTAGCCTCTCCCTCTCCTACTTCCTGACTTACAGACACCTGTTGGTCAGAACATTCAATAATGAGATATAGTCCCTTTGTTGTTGATTATTCTACCGTATTGATGTATCCAATTTGAAAAAAGTGTATTAGTGCCTAATACAGTCATAGAAGCACATTCAGTGAAAGTATTACAGGACTAATTATGACCTCCAGATGTTGGACACAAGACCTTGTCAGGGGGGATTGGAACGAGCCGGGCCATTGTTCGACCAGCGGGGTGCGAATGAAGTCGGGAGCCTCGTGCAGCATTTGTGTCCCACTAATTAAAGGTGTCAAGGGGCCTGAAGGTAACCCGCCCCTGTAGTTTAAAAAAGTCAATTAGGAGTTCGAGAGGACTGTCTTCTCTCGCTTTCCTGGATCTCTCTGGACGGAAAAATGTTGGTGCTTGCGGTGGCAAGTCCTCAGAACTGAATGAATCTCTCTTCTCGTTTTGTGGATCTCAATGACCACCGAATGAAAGCGGATATCATAAAAGACGGTGGCATGAATTATTGATGAAGTTGGACGGCAGCGGGGTAACGCCATTACAGATCCGAACTGACATGACTTTTGAACATGACTTTATTATTTTTCCCCAGTGAACAACTGAATTTTTAATATTATAATATTGTATTCTAGATAATAATGATTTAACCCAGAAATTGAGTGTCTTTTAACAATTAGCTCTGGGGTCTATAACGCTTCCCTATAAAGACTTAAGAGTAAAAATCAGTGCTTCTCAAACTTTCAGTATTTACGACCCAATATTCAATAAGGATTTTCATCGTCCCCCCTCTCTTCCATGCAATAACAATTATTGAAATCAATAACATTATAATTTGACGTTAATGCTACAATACAACTTTAACCTCTTAATTGCTACCAGTGTACATAAACGTCTCGCTCAGCCAAAGCATTAATTGCCCCGGACGTATATATACTTCTTTCTGAAGTATGATCTTTCCTGTGCACTGGTATCCATAAAATTATTTCGAATGTTTTGGAAGGCTTGACAGTGTTTGTGAAGTATTTACTTATTTCAACGGATTTGCTTATTTATTCCTTCTCTTCCCCTGCCTTTTATATATCTCATACGTGAACCTACGTGAAAAACGGCGGCATTGGGAAGTAAAATGTGTAACTTTTAATTAGTTGTGGGTAAAGGGATTCATTATATACCGTACAAATTATCAAGATAAGTGTTAATTTTTGTATAATTTTTTGTATATATTAAGTCCATGAGGTGCTGGTAATTACTAAACTTGTTCTTAACTTGGCATTGTTAAATTAATTATAAAATACATTGTGTAGTACTGATACATTCATCAATGTGTAATCAGTGTAAATGCATGCTTTATTTTTTTTTATTTTGTCAGAATGTGTTTTGTTTGTTTATTTTCAGTAAATTAATAATTTTTAAATTCATCTTTTGTTTTTGACTTTTTAATATGCTCGTGTTCCCTCCAAAAGTTATCACGCCCCCTGGGGATGTGCGCCCCACAGTTTGAGAAGCACTGGTATAAATGCAATGAGTATGCCTCTTGAAAAAGCAATTTAATAATTTGAGGAATTAATAATGAAAGTAAATTGCGAATGGACATTTTTAATTATGATTATTTGATTCCTTTATGAGTCATTTCTTGGTAAAACTTTAAATTATTTTAATATTTCAGTTTTTATTCTTAATATATGATGTTGAAAATTGTTTTAATTGAATTGTATCATATCAGGATGTTTCTGATGAAGCATACATAACATTAATTTTTAATATTACTTTAACACTAACTTGAACAATATTCTAGATTCCCCATGACGTAGTCTTCGGTTTGATGTTGCAGCAGGCACGTTGTACATCCGAAATTTTAAAGTATCCTTTTTAAAATCTGTGATATTCATCATCCAAAGAGAGAAATATATGAAAAAAACTATGATCTTCACAATGAACAACTCGTAATTTCGTGTATGTGTGAAGTTAGATCTAAAAAATTCCTACGGTAGAACACAAGCATTATACATAAACTTTTTTCACAACTATCTTGAACATCATTCAAAGTAACTAGACTCTATAACAAAAAAACCCGACGCACCAAGAACGAGTTGTCCGATAGAGATAAAACTTGGTAGGTAGAAAGATTATTTATAGAATAGAAAATGATTAGTTTCAGAAAAATTGAATGATTTATTTCAGAGTTACATAGTTAAAAATTAACAAGCACCAACCTTTAGCCTAGATGCTAACCACCAGACAACGTGGCACAGAGTGCTAAAGAAACCCTGATGGTCTCCTGCGGTATTTTTTGCCAAATTTGCTCCAATTGTCAGGCTAGGTAATCAGCATTATCCTGGTAGATGTGTGACGAATCTATACGGAACTTTATCACTAACCTTCTGAGTCGACCTTTTTAGGGAAATTTAATTCCCTACCTATTTCCAATCAACTCCAAAAAGCGGACAGGATTCCTTGTTATGCAGATTAGATTAAGTATTTAAGTCAAACGAAATAGTAAAGTTAGAGCAGTAGGATATAGAGATTGAAGCAGAAAGATATCGTGGATTTAAATTGAAGATTTTTTGTTAGAGATATTTAATCTCAAGAATTGAGATTCCGAGTGGTAAATATTGATTTGTGTTTAAAGTCTCATTAAAGTTTTAGGAGTGAGATTAAAGTTAAATGTTCAATAAGAACATTATTAAATATAATTCTGGGATCTCTTATCGTGGTAATTTCTGCGTGATCGTTATTTAATAAATTAATTAATTGGATCATTAATTAATTAAGTTAATTTAAAGGATATTACCTTTAAAACCTCATAATATTAGTAGAAAAATTTGTTAATAAGTCTTTGATTCTA
Organism: Trichonephila clavipes; assembly: GCA_019973935.1. Taxonomy (NCBI): domain Eukaryota; kingdom Metazoa; phylum Arthropoda; class Arachnida; order Araneae; family Nephilidae; genus Trichonephila; species Trichonephila clavipes. Next base: position 329,110 of record BMAU01005285.1, read on the forward strand.
TTTGGATAAGATAACCAAATAAAGAAAGTTGTTTATAAAAATGGCTACTGGTTCTTACATGACTCCTATTTATTCTCGTTCTCAAAGTGAGGTCCTAGGAGACCTTCACAGATGCAGTTGCCTTTCCATCGCATCCCAGACATGCTTGATTGGAGAAAGATCTGGCTATTTGACTGGACAAGGAAGTGTTATACAATCTGTAAGATATTTCATAGCAACACGTGCCGTATGTGGTCAGACATTATCTTGCAGAAAAAAAAACCAGTGTACTGCAAAAGGAACGGTAGAAAAACAGTTCTCACAATGTCGTCAACGTACCGTAACGCTGTGCTGTAAGTGTGCCTCTAATGACTGCCAGATGGGTCCGGCTGTTAAAAGAAATGACACCCCATACCACAACTCCTTGCTGAGGGACTGTGTAGCTTGCAATAGTGAAAGCAGGATCGGAACGCTGCCCTAGTAGTCTCTAGACGCGTCTTTGATGATCGTCAGGATACAGATAGAATTGGGATTCGTCACTCAACACTATACGTCCCTTGTCAGCATTTAACCTGATCGATCCTGATCACCGCTGTAATCTGGCTCGACAGTGTACAGGGGATAGTGGCAGGAGGAGTAGCAGTTGGTACAAGTGTAAATTTTGCTCTTTCAGCCGTCTGTGAATGGTCGTGAGCGGATCGCACGTCTGATAATTGAAAACGAATAATCAGACGCTGTGACAGCTGATCTGACAGTCAATCTGTCCTCCCGAACTGCTAGGTTGATCTCTACCATCGTGACGCTGAAATCTGCCATTGTCCACCCATTTTTGCAAACATCAAACTAATGACCGCATTGTTTCGACCCATATGACGAGCGATTCTCCGATTTGCCCAACCTGCCTCTTTCAATCCAATCATACGACCTCTTTCAAAATCTGACGTTTGCTCATAATGAGGTCGAATCCTTCGGTGGGACATTTTTTCAGTTTTTGAAAGGCATCCTAAATCGTAATACAACATAATGACCATCAGATTGAGAATCGCTTCTTATAGACACCTGCTGAGCGCGCAGTTCCGATGCGATGTAGCTCCCACCATTCCTTCATTGGACACCAAATTTTAATCTTTTGCATGTTAGATGCAAATGTCTTTGCATGCGAAATTTCGTTACAATCGGGCAACTCCTTGGTGCGTTGGTTTTTTTTTTGCAATAGAGAGTATTTTTAACTATGTGGCTCTTAGTCGATATTCTATGATTTTGTTCATCTTCCCAATGGGATGGAGATTAGGGGAATTTTCGTTCAAAACACCTTTTACATCAAATTAGCTACCCCAAATCACCATTAGTTGTTACCCGATTAAATAAAAGATTCATTGACTGACGTTATTCATGATTTAATGCAGTTATAATATTTGTGTTTAGACATAAATTGCATTTGTATTATTATAGAAACAACAAAAACCCCGGTAAGATTTTTATCTCTTCTAATAAGTGTGACTGCATAATCAATTATTAGTGGATACGAAAAATCTGAGTTAAAAATAATATGTTTCAAGCTTTAAAGACTCGAAGAATAAATTTTATCAAATACTGTCCTTTTGCCTGTAACTACATTAAATTTAGTATATTGATCAGTTACTTTATTCAATAAAGCGTGAATTTCGCTTAGCAGAGTGCAAACAAATTTCAACGTCGAAATTGTTTGTGTGGAAACCAACTTTATATTATACTTAACATTTGCTGTTACGTTACGCTCGCATTTGTAAAAGATCTTCCATATAAAGTAAAATATATCCTTAAACTGGATATGCGATAAAAATAAAAAAATATATTTTTTTTTTATTTTCGAATTTATTTTGGGGATTTGGAATGAAATTCTTAAATATTTTAAATAGGTGGGGGGGGAGAAACTTAGTTAACTAGCGTAAGCTTAGCGTAAAAAAATTAGATATTTTATGTTTTCGTCAAGTAGTAATTTGAATTAATTTAAATATATAATTCTAAGAAATTTAGGAATTTGTTGCGTTTAAAGAGACTTATAAGATATATTTAACAAAATATACATGTAATAATAATCCATAGGGAAGGAGTTTTTTGAATTTAGTAAGGAATTGAAATATTTTATCAACTTGAGAAACTTAATGAACAAGAAATCACAAAAAGCAGAGTTTCAGCAGTAGCAGCCATTTTTGTCCCTTACACACGCAGAAAATTGAATCTTTTTTAGTATACATGAAGTTTTCAATGTGACATAGTACGATTTATAAAAAGCTTTGATTCAATTACTTTCACAAATTGTTTCATTGCCCTCTGTGTACCTGTATTTTTAAAACAATTTTTGAGTTCAAAATTTCACAAAAAGGTAACCTTTCAGACAAAAAACTAGTGATTTTTTTCTCTCTGAGATAAATCATTTTATCGTTTTTATTTGCAACTGGGTGAATAAAAAGGAACATAAAATCAATTATAACTCTTCATTTCCAACTTAAGCTTATAACTTGCGGGAGAGTGTAAAAAATTATATAAAAAGTAATTTAGGCTAAAAGTACTTTTTTTTATTCGATCTAGGGACCAATTTTTAACAAATAAATAAAACAGTGTTTCCTTAACATTGCCTAAAATTGATAATAAAATGTATAATTTTTTTAGCTTATTTGCTATGAATATACCAATGGTTTTAAGATAACCGATATTATTAAAAATTATAAATTATCCTTTTTAATTACATAAAATATAATACATGTGTAAAAGTAAAGATAGAAGAATTCTTCACTTTTAAAATAATTAAACTATAATTTTATACATGAAATATCAAATGTCTTCTATAATGAAAGACATAAACAAGGCGAAACTAAATTCCTAGAAATAAACATAGAAGCTTAACATGATATTTGTTATTTTTTTTCACAGATATAACGTTATGCCCAAATATTGTATAGAAAATATTTGAATTAGTATTATTTAACATAAAAAAAACAAGTAATATAAAAAAATTAAGTCAATTCCTACTTAGATCAACATAGAAAAATTTTATTTTAACTACTTTTTATTAAATAATTACATTTAATATAAATATGCATATACATATGACAGAATCACAACAATAAGTAGTAATTAATTTTTATTATTTATCATTAAAGTATCGTATTTCATCCAAAACAATCGTGTATGTAAAATTTCAGTTCAAATGAATGCTTTAAAACGTGAGGAAAAAAACCTTTTCAAGTTTTGAAACAAGTCAAGAAAAGAGTCGCTATGTCACCAAAAATGATGCCAACGTGGCTGTATTTGTATTTCTATAAATAACTAATTTTTATCAATTAGTTTTTATTAATTATAATTAAATTATTGTATTGTCATCCCAAATAATCATGCATTTAAAATTTCAGCTCAATTGAGCGCTTTAAAATGTATTTTATTAACGATTGAATATTCCACCAAGATAAATAAATAAATAAATATACAGAGAATGCGAGCTAATAGCAGGAATTGTGAAAAAGACCTCTTAGAATTCGTATCAAGAGGAAAAGGTGAGTCTCAAGAAAACAAAAATGGTGGACACACACGTGTGTTGCAGTTAAAATTCTATTTTGTACAGATATTTCTTAAATTCTTAATTAAATAAATAAAAGTACATAAATAAATAAGAAACACCATATAGAGCAGTAGAATTATACACTGGTGTGCAAAAATTAAGGACGAAGTCGAAAAATTAGCATATCAGCTGAATGAAGAGGCAGAGCGGACAGAAAGACCAATCAGGAGATTAAGTAAGCTGATGTAGGGTAGCACATGCGCAGATATGCAGGTAGACGTAATGGGGGAGTGTCTGAGTAGTATAAAGCATGTTGTCGGTGTAAGATCAGTATTTCTGGCAAAGAGATTGCACGCCGTATAGCAGTTAAAATCCCACCGAGTTGCTGCCTCAGCGAGAAATGGCGAATAATCAATCTGTTAGACGACATCTGGATGCTTTTACCCGAGGTCGAATCATTGGGAAGTTGGAGGAAGGCCGCAGTGTGACATGTGTGGCTACAGAGTTCGGAATTTCTCAAAGCATCGTTTCACAACTTTCGAGACAATTTCAAACTACAGGGACAGCTATCCGGGTGTTCAGTAGTGGTCGTCCACGAGGAACCACACCCGCAGATGACCGGTACATTGTCTTACAGGCCAGAAGAAACAGGCGGCAGACAGCGGGAGAAATCGCTAGACACACGACACAGGCGACTAGACGACCGATATCGCGTTTTACCGTGGCCAGAAGACTGCACCGTGGTGGTTTGTTTGCACGACGCCCTGTACGGTGTATACGTTTAACGCCTGCCCATCGGAAAAAGCGTTCTCTGTGGTGCCGGGAACACCGGAATTGGAGAGACAATGAATAGGGACGAGTACTCTTTACAGATGAGAGCAGATTCAGTTTGAGTAGCGATTCTCATCGCATACTCATCTGGAGAGAGCGGGGGAGCCGCAATCATCCCTCGAACATCATTGAAAGGGACAAGTATGGAGGTCGCGCTGTTCTCGTTTGGGGAGGCATCATGCTTGGTAGTTGTACAGACCTTCACATCTTCGACGCAGGTTCAGTCAACGGGACCCGTTATTGTAACGAGATTCTTCTTCCATATGTGTGTCTTTTTAGAAGCGCTATGGATCTGCAGTTCCTTTTCATGGACGACAATGCACCATGTCATCGCACAGTAGCTGCCGAACAGCTCTTAGAGAGTGAGGATATTAATCGTATGGATTGGCCGGCACGATCTCCGGATCTCAATCCCATCGAGCATGTATGGCATTTTCTAGGCAGACTCTTGGCAGCTCGTACCTTACCACCAGTAAAGATTCGGAAGCTTCGATTGGCGCTGCAAGACGAATGGGCAGCAATGCCTCAATAACTCATTGACAAACTCATTCTCAGCATGGGAAGACGCTGTGAAACCTGCCTAGTAGTCAGGGGAGATCATATCCCCTACTAAAGACCGGATGTTTCTTGCTGGACACCCATCACAGGGATGTTTCGGCCTTCAGTCGCATTGCACTCCATGCTACTTTTTCAATCAAGCTTCTTTTTATCCCTCTGATTTCTCTTTTTGTAAGTGTTGCTTACATTACACATGTCCTTACGTATTGGGGATGTTATGGTATTAAATGTGTTGATTCGGAAAGCTTTTGTACAAAGTTATATTGAAAAAACCGTCCTGTCCTGAATTTTTGCACACCAGTGTACTTAAACTTTTATGTTTCATGCCAATATAAATCTTTAAAAACAGTATCATTGTTTATTAGAGTTTCGAAAGTTATAAGTCCATTAGCTGGTATACCCGTTCTTCGATCGGGTGTATTGAAAAATTAAACTATAGAAAATGGCAAATAAAGAAATTTTTAAAGAGTTAATTTTAAGTGAATTGCAAATTAAATAAAAAAAGGTTCTTAGCATATCTCATCTTAACAAAAAATTATGTTTACAAAATTTAAAATCTACAGACAGAATAGTAGAAAAAGTGATTTTTTTTAAAACTATAATACCTTTGTAACCCCCTTGTGGGTTGTTGACTGTTGAAAACCCTCTTTTTACCTGCTTTGCTCAGTGAAAGTAACATGTTCTCAACACATGTTTTACAGCAAAGCTCTACTCCAGGAAATTAATATACTTGCAAAAATTCAAGTTTGTAGGTCTAGAAGTTTAAAAACAAGACTTCTCGTAACTCTTCTTGGGTGTCTATTTTTGCCAAAATTCTTTTGTAGCTGACATCTACTCTGTGAAAAGAACATGCCTGCAAAATTTCAAGTCTGTAAGTTCAAAAGTTCAAAAACCGAAAAACGTAAACCGGAAAGTTCAAAAACTGGAAATGGAACCCACTCAACCTCCCTTGAGTGTCGATTTTCGCAAAACTCCTTCTTAGCGGATGTCTTCTCCATGAAAGGAAGTGCATGCTAAATTTCAAATCTGTAGGTCTAATAATTCAAAAAAGGACTATCTTTTACCTAAAACGCCTCTTTAACCATCACAAACTCCCTTGTTGGTTGATTTTTGCAAAACCCTTGCTAAGTCAATTTCTTCTCCATGAGAAGAACACGCCTATCATATTTTAGGTGTGTAGGTCTTACGATTCCGGAGATATCGAGATGAGTGTGTAAATAAATGAATAAGTCGCTTTTCTACTTCATATTTATTGAATACTTTTAAAAGCAAACATGAAAGATATACAATCTCCTCCCCCTCACACGAACACACCAAAGTTTTTACTCTACTCGTAAGTTTATTTTCAGCATTTCGTTATAATTTTTTAAGTTCTATCCAAAATTACTTAACTTACTTCATGCAAAAAAATGTAAGGTATAAACCTGCGTGCTGCAAACTGTCGTACGCTAAAATATACACTCATAGACAAGAAAAATTAGTGCACCAAGAAATAAGTGCGGGTTCGTAACGAAACTTAGCATGAAAATACACGTCTGGGAGATATGCAAATGATTGGAAATGTTGCGTGATTTCGTATTCGTATAGCCGGTAGGGGACGTTTAACGTCGATTTCCGTGGAGTATAAAACAGGTAACCAAAGCTTGTTTGAGTGTGCTGAATCGTTTACAAAGGAGGAGCAGAGGTAGACATGCCATTACGCCGTTTTCGAAGACAACGTGAGTTGAAGGGGAAGTTGTTGCAGTTTGAAGGGGGGGAATCATCAGCATGATGGAAGCTAGGGGGTCAGCTAGGCAAGTAGCTCGTCAATTAGGCTGCTCTGGTTGTGTTGTGAGGAGGTGTTGGGACCAGTGGATCCGAGAGATGTCATTTACATGAATACCAGGTTCAGGACGTCTTCCACAGACCGGTCGTCGCGAAGACCGCCACATCGTAAGAAATGCACGCGTGCAGCCAACTGCTTCTTCTGCCACCATCCAGGCACACGTAGAACCTTCATTAGGAACCCCTGTGTCTTCTCGAACCATACGAAGGCTCATAGCTGAAGGACATTAGGGATCTCTGCACTCACCCCTCGACACATCCGTTTGGAGTGGTGCCACGCAGGAGGAAACTGAACTGCAGCGGAATGGAAGCAGATCGTCTTTACCGAAAAATCCAAATGCAATCTTAGCAGTGATGAAAATCGTGTTCGTCTGAGGAGACTCCGTGGTGAACGCCTCAATTCTGCCTTTGCTTTACAGCGACACACTGCTCCCACAATTAGTGTGGTGGATGGGGTGTCTTTGCCTAGAATACACGGTCACCCTTAGTACTGACCCGTGGCACCATGACAGACCAGCGGTATGTCCATGACATTCTGCAACCACATGTGCTGCCACTCCTGTAACGACTCCCAGGAGCCATTTTTCAACAAGTCAATGATCAGCTTCACACCGCAAGGGTGTCACAAGACTGTCTCTGCACTGTTACTGCCCTTTCTTTTCCTGTCCAATCCTCAGATTTGTCTCCAGTAGAGCATATGTGGGATCATTTGGGATGACGAGTTTGGCATCCCACGAGTTTGATCGAACTAGAGACAAGGTTACAACGAAATGCCTCAAGACATCATACAGAACTTGTATGCCTCTATGCCAGTGTTTCTCAAACTGTGGGGCGGGAGCATATCGAAAATAAAAGGTTACAAAAAAATTAATTTACTGGAATGAAGCATAAGAAAATACATTCTTACATAATAAAAAAAATGCAGATTTTCCACTGACATGATTTATATATATCATCTGGCAAAATTACGTCATAAAAATAAAATATTCTACAAACACTCATTAGCTATCTTTGATCCTATAATCAAATTGAAAATATATTTTGATTGTTTTGCTGTAATCCCACTAGGAGAGATTTTTTTATTATGTTTCTTTTAACCTAAAATATTTCTTTAGCTGACCTTCGAACTTAATAGTATGGTTATCTCCATCACTTTCTTTTTGGGGGTGAGGGGGGGTGGAAATGATATATTTCTGTTTCGCCTTTTTCCATGTGAAAGTGTTTTATGATTAATGGATAAGCATATTGTGCACTCTGAAGAATTATTTGGCCAAGATTTATTTTTATAAGTATTCTGAAACATATAATGCATATTGAAAAACGTTGATCACAATTCTTTTTTAGAACTAATATCCATATTTTTATATTGAATACACTTTTAACACGGGAGCGGTCACGGGATGCGCAGAGTCAGACCAGGCTGACGAAATCGTCAATAATGGGAAAACTGTTTATTTCTTACTAATGATTTTGACAGAGTAACCTTCAATATGAGAGTCTTAATGGGACCTAAAATGAATTTATCTCATATCTTCCTCTCTTTTGGGAGTGGCAAACGTTTTTTTTTTTTTTTTTTTTTTTTTTTTTTACAATCTTAAGGTACTTGTTTTGACCGAGTTTCTGGTGCGACCACTTTTGTTCAAAAATATTTTCTATGAACATGCTACACTTTCCCCTATGAATAACTTGGTGGTTTTGATTACTGTGTGGTACGACTTATTATGGTTTATAAATGTAAATAAGCAGAATATGAAAAAAGAAATGGGCGTTTGTATTCTCTGTTGAAGGAAGTTGAAACTGATGAAGCAAGGGCAAATTTGCTGAAATAATGCATGTTAATCATGATAGCGAAATTAAATTTGAAAAAAGCAATGAACATGAAACGAAAACAAAAAATTTCAATAGCTACATAAAGAACTCCATCAAGAAAAATATGTAGCTATAAATGTACCGCAAGATACACTTCACTCTGTCAAAAAGACACAAGCAAGAAAAAGTTCAACAGGATATTTGTCGATCGTCAAATGACATCAAAACTATAATAACGTGAACAAAATATGCCAGTTTTGCTTGCAAATAACATTCCTGTAATGTTTGCGGAAAGTGTCTGATTTGTGCCCTTTATTACGGTCATGCACATTTGAAACAATTTAGTTCAGTTTTATTGGATTTCTTCTCAAATTTTCAAAGACAAATTGAAAAATCCTTGAAATAGGTAAGTATATTTTCTCATAGTTAAATTATTTACTGAAATTGTGATTTTTTTGTGTATAGTAAAAATAGTTATAAAAAAAGGATTAGGGGGAGTAACTCCGTGGGAACATTAACGTTAGTATCTAGTGCACACTTGATCCCGGGCTAAAATATTTTGAAGTTTTCTCGCTTTAAATGTTAAAAAAAACACAATTATTCTTTATTGGAACTTTACATTCTTTTTCATTATTTAACATTAATTCTAAATGCTAATTCTGTGAGGCTTAAAATTACAGTTCGTTCAAAACTATTTATAATATGAGCATTCATTTCAAAAAATCATTTTACATTTTTGTATACATTCTCATGCACTTGGTTTTACTGTCCTTACAATTAAGTTATTATATCCAGAATAATGTATTGTTTTTTTTAAAAATAAACTCGTGTGAAGAGTGGATACTTCAGCAAGTATAAGAACAAGTTTAATAATTATTAGTGACTTCCATGGGTTTGTCCAGCAGAGCAAAATTTTTCAAAGGAAGTCTTAATATTAGAAATTGACATTGATATTCTATATTTAGCTGAGATCTATATTTTGTCTTCAAAGCAGCCACCGCAGAAAATCCGGTTTCACAAAAGTAGGATGTTGAAAATGATAATAGTATACGAAATGCTTTTGTTTTCAGTGCAGAACATTCATCATCCACCTCTGCCCAAAATTCAAAGAGCTATTTATTTCAAAATTGCCTTTTAACTATGGCATCTGATGTGAAATCTATGAATATTTCTCCTTCGGCAGTTGAGAGCCCTTCTGAAGTATGTGATATGTATCCCTAACCCACTCGTAAATTGCTATCAAGTTATCCTCACCAGGAAAATACTTTTTAAATTTCCATGCCAACATGACTAAATGATTTTGTATGGTTTAAAAACCAACTTCCGCATGTTGTTCCTTAGATTTGTAAGTTTTAACACATAATAAGTACACATGTAAATTTTACACAGGGTTTTTCAGTAGTAGTAGTAGTAAATCCAAAATTTAAGTATTCTTCAGAATATATCCTTGATTTAATATTTGGAATTATGCTCTTATGTGTACTTGTTAATACTATATTATCATCGAATGTTCTCTACGACTTAAAAATATATCTATGATTTTGTTTTAATCAACTGCCGTAAATACTTAATACCGTGATTTACAACTAACGCGTAAATTATAAAATGTACATTCAAGACAGATTCGGTATCTATAGAAGTATCGTCTCGACCAAAACTGAATTGAATTGTACCAGGTACAGCTTTTTTACATGTTTTGCGCAGACGTCTGATAGGTTGACCAGACTGATGCCAACGTTCGCCAGAATGTTTGCCAGATGTGATCAATGTGATAGACAGCAACATAGACTAGACTATTTTTCTAATGATATCTGTACCTTTAGAAATGGATGATAAAAGGAATAAAGGGATCTTTAATTAAATATCATTTTGCAATCTGTTCTAATTTAAAAATTAGAGAAAGAAAAATAGCATAATAATTTTCTTATTACTTAAAAGTAATTTACTTAAAACATATATTACTTAAAAGTAACATATACAACATTGAACACCTATCTTGTGAAAGTGTACGGTTTATAATTAAGATCGTATTGCAGTTTTAGAGTCAAAGTCCAATAGTATTGCATTCAATATATTGGTATTGTATAAGGAGGGGGCTCGATATATTATGATTGAAAATTGGGTCGTTAGTACTGAACGTTTGAGAAGCTCTGCTCTGTGACCTATCGTATCGCATCATGCGAGAAGGGGTTAAACAGGGCATTAAATTTTCCATTATTTTGCCTTTTCTATGAAATAAATGATCATTTTCTTTGATTTTCTAATCATTTACTTATATCAAAGTAGTGAATATATATGTAAAATTTCGTTCATTTGGACGAATCCTTCTTGGTGCGCTAATTTTTTTGTCCATGAGTGTATTTACATTGCTTAAGCCACCCACCCAGTATAGTGGTTAGTGACGCTGATTGCTGTGTGGTAAGGCCTGGGTTCAAATCCTGGAAAATTCGTGGATGTTTGTAAAGGTATAGTGCCTTTGCGGCTTGGTGGTACTCTAAATAGCTGTCGAGCCACAATTTCTCTCGTGAAATTGATGGAAGAAAAAGAGAGATGGGAGCCCCTGACCTCGCCCAAGGTGTTCTTCCCTAAAATTGGGGTGGAAGTGAGCAAACTCTTATCATCACCTGTGTGGTGCTCAAAGCTACAGCTAACGACAGGCGTAAAAATCTAGCCACTTGCCGCGATCTATTTCGTGGGGCGTGATTTGATGTTGCTGTCGATCAAGTGACATAAGTAACATCAGCATTATTTTTTTAAAAATCGTTTAGATTGCTGGATTACGTTTAAGTGTAAATACTTGTTTACGAATACAGCAATGAGTCCAATTCTCTCTTTCATTTTCTTAACCCGTGCCACAAGACCATAATCTTTTCTCGTCATTGATTTTGCACCATCTATGCTTTCATCCACAGAATAATTTTAGAGTATTTTATTTTTTCTCAAAAAATCCTTGACAACAAAAATTGATTCTTCAATTATATAGATTTTCAAATTTTTAAATACAAAATGGTGCTTTTTTTAATGTAATTATTATAAATTTGTTTAACGTGAACAAGCAATACTGCATATTACATGGATGAACTCATCAAGGTGCTTCGCAAAATAATTCAAATTCATTCTCTTTAAATGTTTACTCCTCACATCATTTTCTAAATCATTAATTATATGCGACTTTGTATTGTAGGATGAAAGAAACAGGCTAATTTTGTTTGTTGCATTTTCTTCAAGCACACATTTTGTGATTTTGTTTGCACATATATATAGTCCAATTAAATTTTCTGTCAAACACACATTGTATGTACCTGCCCAAATTTTTCTATTCCATAATTTACTAGAAATTTTGCTTCAAAGGTCATTTTACTGCTTTCCATTGAAATTTAAAAAAAAGAAGAAGACATTGCACTTTCCAATAGATACTTTTTAAGCACACGTTAGCTTTGTAAAAAGTATTTTTTTCAAGTTTTCAGTGAAAAGAGAGATTTGATTTTTTTTTATTCAAAATGCTGCTGGCAAGAGCTTTATTACACATACAAAGAGATTTAGGTATTGATTCTTTAGCACTAAAACAAACAAAACGACACTTTTATATAGTCACTACTACATATTTTGACTTTTTTTCTCTTTTCTTCTCTTCATGTTCAATACATTTTACTAGTACCTGCCATATGAGATGGTAGCCGACTTTAATTTTAGTATTATTATCTTGTTTTACTTCCAAATAAATTTTTAAGAGTAATAATGATCATATAACTGACTGCTCGTTCAACATTTCGTTATATTTGGTTAAATTACCCGTTTTTAACCATCGATTCATTAGAATACAATAATCATAGAAAGTTTCACTAAGCAAAGCTACCGTAAAATATTACTTTTCGCAAAATTGTTTTCTGTACCAACGTCTATCAATGTGTTTACTTACTTCTGGGGGGGATCTATCTCAGGAAAATAATCTTGCTTTCTCATTTGCTATACAATCAGGAGCATCCGTCACTTGAATCGTCATGAATAATCATTCTCTCATCATCTCCATTTCAGACTGGAACCTTCTTGGTACGTAATGTGTTTCTCAGCATTTATCTTACAACAGAACATATTGCTACGTAGATCCAGGGTTCGAGGATTTTATGCAAATCAGTCGCAAACAAGACAGTTCGTTAAGAGCGATGAGAATGCATTGTCTAGAAAACAATTCTTGAAATACAGGATTCGACGGCAATATTCGCAGAATAAATCTCAGGTCTTCACACCTTCAACAGCGCTCAGACACATTTATCACTGTCTAAAATACACGCATGTAAAAGATTATTCACAATCACCGCTTGTCCTACTCAGCAGTTGAGCTAATCACTAGACATTTCACGATCAAGGCAAGACTACTAACTGCTAGTCAAAACAATAGTAACTCAGTTTCGGTGAACGTCTATCTATTTATAAACCTCACGGATCCTTCGAGAAAAATCCGCTTGTGTCATAGTTCTTTAAATTAAGGTTATTTCTCCACTAATTTCCAGAAGAATCCATAAGGTTACGAACTCAGTAAAAATGGTCGCCCTCATGGTTGCCAAGTAGCCAAAATAGTTACCTTGGTCGCCAAAAATGATACCAGATTGGCTCTATCGCCAAGATTTCACCAAGTTTCCATTGAATTGAAAAGTTCATCGTGTTGCTTGCGAATATTACAATTTTAACTTGAAATAGATATTACATAGGGTAATATAAATGCATTATACATCCAAATACCAATTATGTGCACTATTTTACACAAAGTTCGTAACAATATTGTTATTGTCAAAGTACGAAAAATGCAGTACACATATATACATAAATAAACTACTTTGTTATTTTTTAGTTAGTATAATTAAAAAATTTATCAGAACGATGTTATTTTCACCATCCCCTATTATACACCTCCAGAAATCACAGGAGTTCAAGAGCCACTAGTTGGGAATGACTGATCTAAATAAAGTTAAAGAATGTGACAAATATTTAATTACAATAATGATTTTATTGGTACAAATATACAATTACCCAAGTAACAATGTTATAGCAGATAATGTAAATATAGTTATGATCTCTGAAAACGAAAACTTTGCCGCCTCAGAGCTGCCAGCCACCATTCCGACTCCATGGCATCTCGAAGCAGTAAAGAAGGCTGAGATCATTTTTTTCACTTCGGTTTCAACATCTTCCTGTTCTCTACACGAATCTACAAATGCTTCTTTATGACATTGCTTCGTTGCCAAGCGTAGTTTCCTGTAAGAAAAGATTGAAAGGGAGCTGTGAATAAAGAACTTGAATAGGATTCAAAAAATCAGTGAAATGTTTTTAGTATTTATTTATCTTTTTTTGCCAAATAAATCTCAGGATATTTCCATCTAATATTCTTTAATTATTGCCTGTTCTGCAATTGCACGATAGTATTTTTATTGGAAATGTAAAATGAAAACAACCAGACATTTTTAAATACATTAAGGTATCGGACTACGTTCGTAGCTGTTATTTTGCAACAGCATATAAATGGAAATTTTTATGGTATTTAGTGTCACTTAGATTAGAATACATGCATAAAATTGCTTTAAGAATGTTGTTAAAAATTATTTAAATGCAATATTTTGGCAACAAATAAACCTCGAATTACCTATTTTCAAAACGTTCTCCTTTTATGAAAAATGATTCTATAATAATAATATTTTGCTTATATAAAGCTAAGATTTCTCCAGAGAGCCTGAAATAGGAATTTTGAAAAATCCACATTATTTTTCAGAGTTATTACCAATTGAGATATATATATATAAGTATCGGTGTTTTTTCTCTTAAAATTTCTCCAGTATGTTGTATTAAAACATAGATATAAATCGACTTCTAATTTATATAATTCAAAAATTCTATTTCAGAGATTATATAATTCAAAATCTCTGTACAGAGGTCTGAACTATATATAGGGAAAATGTTATTTTTATAGAAGCATTTACCATAAAAGGAGAATGTTTTGAAAATTTGTAATTCTATGTTAATTTTTTGCCAGATTATTGCATTTAAAAAGATTTTTAGTGTGATAATATTCTTAACACAATTTTATACATGTATTCTAATCTAAGTAACTTTAAATATCGGAAACACAATATCCATTTATATGCTTTTACAAAATAACAATTTCGAACGTAGTCAGATACTTAAGATATATTGAATGAACTGGATGGTTCTTGTAACCCGAATGCATGATCACAAAACAGTAAAAAAATGTATTGTTTTTAGACCTACTGGAACCAGAAGGCTGGGAAAACTGTGGGTGACATGGGCTGGTACGGTGAAATCTAATTTTCTTACAATTAATGAAAATAACTGGAGATCTAAGATCAATCAGAAATCGTAACGGAGAAATCTTCAGAAAAGACACTGGCTTACAACTGGGCTATTTAGTAATTTATGATAATGATAAAATATACACCTAGCATTAAAGCAAATGCTTAGAAAAATATATAGTAAAATTAGCAACGCATGAAAATAAAGGTCCAGTACATAGCTAAAACAGTTTTGCAAGCGCGGCAGTCGCTATAAATATAATTTAATACCAAAAAGTGCTAAATTGTTCACTGTATGAAAGAACTAGTTTGGTTGGATAACAGCCGAACTTAAGATGTGTATTTTTATGCTTAGATACATGAAACATTTTCTTATTATACACAATTACCTTTGATTAGTTGTAAATTGAATAATTATCAGCAAATACGTGAAAGCCAGAGGATTTTATCAGCCTTTTTTGCACGAACACTTTTCAATTCCTACTATTAGTTCACAATTTTCCTATATCTTGTTCAAATTTTCAATCATTAATAAAATGTATTTTCGCTCAATTGAGCTGAAATTTTATGTACACGATTATTTGGGATGACAATACGATATAATTTAATTTTAATTAAAAATAATATATTAAAACTAATTATTTAAAGAATTACAGATACAGCCACTTTGCCATCGTTAATGGCGACTTAGCTACCATTTTGGTCACTTGTGTCAACACTTTAAAATATTTTTCTCACATTTTTAAGCGCTCATTTGAGATGAAATTTACTAAACACGATTGTTTTGGATAACAATACAATAATTTAATTATAGTTAATTAAAATTACTTTACTGAAACTAATTATGCAAGGAATAACAGATAGAGTCACGCTGGCTTCATTTTTAGCTTCTTGGGTCAAAACTTAAAAAGATTTTTTGCTCACATTTTAAAACATTCAGTTGAACTGAAATTACAAATACACTATTGTTTTGGATGGCGATACGATACTTTAATGATAATTAATAAAAATAAATTGCCACTTAATGTTGTGATTCTGACATACATATTTATATTAATTGCAATTAGTTAATAAAAAGTAACTAAAATAAAAATTTTCTTTGTTGACCTACCTAGGAATTGACTTTTTTATATATATTACATGTTAATTTTATTAATACAACGTTTTAGTATATTATGTCATTCTAAATTTTTCACGATTTTAGGAGGATTGTATTTGAACAATGTGATTGAAAAATTGTTTTATCTTCCATTTGTACGATGTTATAATTAGAAAAAGCATTGTACCGTTCGTATCACTCTGCGATAGATGATTAACTGGTAGTTTATCAACGACACGATTTAGAATTAATGCCAGAGTTATTGGCAACACACATCTCAACTGTGTTCAGATGAGGAGGATTAGACCTTAGCTGCCATCAACTCTAAAATTTAATACTAAGCCAGTTGTCTTATGATGGGGCTAATTAACTATTATACAAGTTGCTTAAAATGAAAGTCAGCAGGAATCATGACATGATGTATGCTTCATTAAATCATTTATTATCACCATTATTTGCGGTTAAATATTAAATTTAGTACTAATCTTACATTATTTTAGCATTAAGTGCAATAATTATTTTGTTTTTAAATATTTTCCTCGTGGTTTTAAACAGGCCATAGACTATATCCAACTCAAACGTGTTATCAATTGATTCTATTCTCTCAAAAATATGAGGAGTTACTTTCATTAGAACCATACAGCAGGCTTATTATGTTGCAAATCATTCTCAACTTAAATTTTAAATAGAAAAATATTTCCGGTTTTTAACTTTTTAACATAATTTTCTGTGATTATAACAGGATAACAGAAAGTATACTTTCAATAATTTGCCGTAAAATACGGTGTATAACTCGCACTTTTAACTCAAAAAATAAAATTGAAATTTTCGGGTGCGTCGTTATACGCAAAGTATAAAAATAACAGTTTTAAAAATAAAAAATAGAAATGTGGATGTGGTAAAAATTAGACTTCTGCATGTATTGAAATACTGTTTCTTTAAAAGAAATGGCATACCTTATGCATGTTAAGAGTTGTTATTCTAAAAGTACTGAAAAATTCAGCACATAACGCGCACTTTTTACACAAAAAATAAACTCGAAATTTATGGGTGTACGTAATACGCCGAGAATAAAAATGGTAGCTTCAAATATAAAAAAAGAGATCTGCATAAAAGAAAATTGGATCTGTACATAGATGGAAATATTGTTTATTTAAAAGAGTTGACATCCCTAATGAGCTTAAAGGATTGTAGTTCTAGAAGTATACTATTTTTTCAAAAGCTTGGGATAATACCTCAAATAAACGACTTCATAACATAAAAGCGTTGCACACCTACATTCTACGTTCCTACGTAAAAAGATGTAGGGGGGATGATGTGCATTATACGGCGAATATACATCAAAATTTTTAAAAAAATTAGCTTTAAAGTATAGGTACGTGTTACATACGCCAGATTATTCATATTATAGATTATTAGATACGCCGCATTATTCATATTTTTAAAACAGCTAAAGTAATAAAATACGAGTAATTAGCAATCGATTTTGGAATAGGCATTAATTTTCCTTTATCCACTAAATAAACATTTATGAATAATACTATTATATCATTTTAAATTACATATTTTCCTAGCCATAACAATATACATTTACATTATTACTAAAAGTATTTCTTAAGCATTTAACCCTGCTATTCTGTTCGGGCCTATATGACCTGAAATAAAATTTATACGTTCTTAAAAAATGTAGAACAGGAATATTTTCATGAAACTTCTTGACATCATAGATAAACAATATAAATATGTACTCCTAAAGAGATTTATATTTATTTTTGTATTTTGAAGGAATATTTTTTTAATTTATAGCTAATGTGTCGTTCAGGTAAATATGACCCAATATAAAAAATAGTTTATTTTTACTTATACATTTCACTTTTGTTTGGAATAAATTGAAAGAAAAGAATAACGATACTTTCTCTAAATTATTCGCTTCCAAAACCTGTTTCATTGATGTATGTGTTTGCTCACATGTTAAGAGAGCACATGCAAGGTAAACAATTTGATACGATTGGCAAAGAGCCAAACTATTTGCTTTTATATAGCAACATTTCTTTTCTTTTTCCTCCTGTCAAATTTCACATTCTGAAATACAGTAAAGAAATTATGCCTGCGAACAGGAGAGAAAAATGGCAAATCGCATAAAGTTGAGTCCGACTGATATAGCTAAACTAAGAGAATCTTCTGACCACGAAGAAATATCTGAGAATGAGATTCATACAAGTGATGAAATTGACAACGATTTTAAAATCAATAATCAACAAATAAACTGTAAAGAGAGTACTCAACCTAAGAACGGTAAAAAAAATTGGAAGCTGAATCCGCTGCCGCATTCTTTTCAATCAACAGCTATTAATATTATAAAAAACTACTCCAGGGATCACAAAATATGCAACAGCAAGGGTAAGAGACGTAAAAAAATGCTTTTGAGGTAGTATTTAATTCTACAATTGAAAACGAATTCATAAAATTTACTAACATTGAAGGAGTAAAAGTAAAAGTTTTTCCCGTTTAAATGTTTTAAAAGTTTTTAAAGGGGAAAAAGTTTGTTAAGAGTTAAGTTTTTTAAAGGGGAAAAATATTGGAAGTAAAGATTTCCACGCATATATTTTATTATTATTATAAACTGATGCTTATAAATCATATGGAGATTCAACAAAAAGTTTATGGGATAAAGCAACTGGCAGAAATATATTTCGTGTGACAATGTCTCTCGAAACATTTTGCACCATGTAGAAAGTTATTCGTTTTGATAATAAATCCACTCATGAAGAAAGAAGAAAATTGGATAAATTAGCTCCAGTACGAGGTATCCGGGAAAAGTTGATCCAAATTCTACCAAAATTATATAATTTGAAAGGAAATATTACTGTAGATGAACAATTAGTAGGATTTCGTGGCCGATGTTATTTCAAACAGTATATACCAAGTAAACCATCTAAGTATGGGATAAAAATATGGACTTTATGTGACAATAAAACATTGCATGTACTGAAAACACAAATTTACACTGGAAAAGACCAAGAGTCAAAAACAAAGAAAAATCCAGGAATGCGAGTAGTGCATGATCCCACTTATGGGTATTCGGGGCATAATATTACATGTGATAATTTTTTTCACATTATACAACTCAGGGCATCTTCTTCTAAAACGGAAGATGACTGTACTTGGCACCATTAGAAAAAATAAACCAGAACTTTCTGAAGAATCGCCAAATAAAGAATTTCACAGCTCATTATTTTATTTTACAGAAGACATATCAATTGTAAACTACATCCTAAAAAAGAACAAGAATATTATCCTTATGAGCACTTTGCATCGTGACAAAGAAGTTAGCAACATACTTTTTACAAAAAAATGTTAATGATCTTAGATTATAATTCAATTAAAGGGGCTGTGGATAATCTTAATCAACTTTAAAACAC
Source organism: Trichonephila clavipes (assembly GCA_019973935.1). Lineage (NCBI taxonomy): Eukaryota > Metazoa > Arthropoda > Arachnida > Araneae > Nephilidae > Trichonephila > Trichonephila clavipes. The sequence goes on from BMAU01005285.1 coordinate 348,472, forward strand.
ATTGTAAAAGACAATCGATTCACTGGTCCTTTTTAGTATTGTATAACATGCTTGATACTTATGCGTACAATGCATTTGTTCTATGAACTTCAATACATAATGATTGGAACGAAAACAAATTGACTAAACCAGGGGTGTCCAACCCGCTGCCCGCCAGTACGCAAGTTGCGGCCCACCAACACTTTTTTTAAAAAAAGTTTAAACATCAGGTTTTAAAGGTTTTTTTTTTTTCATTTTGAAATTTGTTTGAGGAAAAATTTATATACACACACACACACACACACACACACACACACACACACACACACACATATATATATATATATATATATATATATATATATATATATATATATATATACATATATAAATCTACAATGTATTTGCTTGTTTTACCTGCTCTTGTTTTAAAATAAATCCTTTTTGATAGTAGAAATGTCTTTTAAATTAAAATAGATTTATATTTTTTCAAACAGTTACATTTGATTTTACTATACAAAATTATATTTTTTAATAAATTCAGAATTGCATTATGCATGTGCTTTACTATGGAAGGTACATGATTCTTTGTGTGTGCGACTTTCATTTCTCCTCCTCCTTTTCTGTTTGGAGTGCCCAAAAAAAGCAAAAGGCACTCAGAGATTTTTTTTAAAGTTTAAAAAAATATCCAGGGTGGTTAAGATAAAGAGCAATGTATGCTTAATTGTTTGCGAATGACAGCATAGTCAAATTTTAAAAATGAGTAATAAAAGATCAATTCAAAAGGAACACCTTAATTTTCAGGACAATGGCAACTGTAATATTTTAAACATTATTTGATCATTGCATTATTATATTATCTATGTCTGTATTCATGAAAAATAATGAAAACAATAATAATAATAATTCCTTCTGTGTTAAATTTTCTCTCTAATAAATGTTTTTTTTTTTGCTTCCTAATCTGATATAAAGGTACATAATTATGTGTGCGGCCAGCAAAATTATAATGTTTTTCGGAAATGGCCTGCAAGGTCATTTCGGTTGGACACCCCTGTACTAAACGAAGGCTATTTTTCGAAGAACTGGGAAAATCACTCATTTTTCCACACATCAAGGCCAAACCTACCAAGAAGTGAGGTCTCAAAAAAATAGTAAAACGAATACGTAGAAAAAGGGAAAGTGTATCTTCGGAATCAGCTGAGAAAACTTCATTGTGTGTTAAACGTGCAAGGTGCAAGCTTTGATACTAGTCTAGCAATGACAACAGAACTAATATGCTATGCTACAAGTGTAAGAATCACATTTGCAAAACTCATGTGAGATATTATTGTTTAAATTCTAAATGAAGCAAATTTTAAAGTCGAATATTTTTCTGTTATTTTTATGCATATTTTATATTATTATTGTAAATATGAATTTCATATATAGTTTTCTGTTATTTTTATAGATACTTTTAGAACTATTTTTAAACTTACATTGCTACAATTTCAAACATTTCTTAAATGGCACTTGTCATTTACAGCAAGAAAGGTTTGTTTTCTGAATCGAGTCATTTTGACATGAACGCTACATACGTGCAGTAATCACGAACAGAACAGCAGGGTTAATAAAAGTTTTGCATTTCATTAATTTTATGAAAATAAACTACCATAAACTAAATTTGTATGAGCATCTATATATATTTTATGATAATAAAATTTCATTTTAGTCCAGAAAAACATTTTTTTTTTTAGAATCATCGGATCTTTTGAGAAAAATTGGATTTTAAACATGTGAAAATCTAAGAATACAATTTGCTATGGGAAATAATAAATGAAAAATATTTGTAATCATATTTTTTTTACATATGAATAAATATCTCATACAATTATTTATCTGTATAATACAAGAACTAGCCAATGAATTAAAAACCTTTGATATTTTCATTTGAATGCGGGTCAAGGATGAAGTATACAATTTTCTTTTATAACATGGGATACACGCGATTAGAATGGTTTTATAACTAAGATGCAGGAGTAATTTTCACGACGAATGAAGTAAAAGCGGAAAAATGACAAATCTTTCACCATTCAAAAAAGGCCTTATTGTTGGGCACGTTTATATGTTGCAAAATGTAGATTGCAGGGGTAAGATGATTCGAAGCAGATTCAGACATGATTTTAAAACTAGTTATATTTCAGATTTAACACTTTATGAGCGATTTACAACTTATTCAAAAACCCTTATTCATCGCCAGAGTACCTTGTACCAGTTCTTCTCGAACAATGATAGTTTGGTGCAGATCCAATGCTAATTCCTTCCACAACTCTAGGTGAAATCTATGATGAATATTAATTTCAAACCGCACGAGACTTCCTTGTCGTAATTCACTTTCTCTATTCCGTGATTTTACGATTTACCTCAAGCACCCCAAAGCCAGGGTTTAAATGGCATTTACATTAGCATAAGATCAAGTCATCTCTACAGAAAGCGGTTTTTAAACTAAAATCACAGTTAAAGAACAGTTTCTCCAAGGGGATTATTTGAAGTACCGTGAATAGAATCCGTCATATATTTATTAATGTAGATAAATGCTTAAATAAATTAAATGGCTCATTTAGAAGGAGATGACCTTCTTACAATAGTTTTAGTAATTAAAATAAGAAACCAATTAATATATCTGCATATTATAGTTATTATCTTATAGTTATCTCTTATTAATATATCTGTATTTGCAGAAAATAATTGAGATTTAATTTTTTAAGAAAAGTACAGGGTTTTAAAATTATTTTTTCAAGTTTTATTGAGAGTATAAATACCGAAAATTCGCTTATTAAATTCTAAAACCATGCATATACTACACATATATTTTACTTCAATTATTTTTTATTCGACCACATTTGGACTTCTAAAGCAACACTCTAAAATTAAGCTAAAACAAGAGCAATGTAATTTTTTTTCATAGATTTTTAACCGGAAATTAAAAAGCGTTTGGCAGCACACAAAAATCTTACCTGCATTCAATTTCGGAAAACTCAGTGTAAAGCAGATTCTGGATGTGGGTAAGTCCTAACTGCTCCTCACAGCAGAATATAAAATCTTCAAGACTCCAACATGGAATAGCCCTCAGAAGTTCTGAAAATATTTCAAAATTATAATTTTCCAATCCATTGAATTGCATAAATCATTGACAATTAACTACTTAATTATTAATAAATTGACAATTTGTTTAGATGATTGTACTTCGGCTAGCCCTAAAATTCTGGCTCAGATACAGCATATATCTATACGAAGAGTTCGTGAACCCTCTCGCTGCACGTCCTGCGATTTCCACGGCAACGGAGATGTAGCAAAATTTGCGCAATCCGCGAGTTCCGAGGGTTGCGCGTAAATATATACTATACGAACAAGATATACATACTATATATCTTGTTCAAGTTTCCAATCGTTAATAAAATACTTTTTATTCATCCATTCAAGTTCAAATGCAGTTTTTAAAACTTTAAAACTTGATGTCAAAACAGATTTTTCAAATTTTTATTAATTAATTAAATTAAAAAACGAATCAACAGTAACAAACGAAGATAAGGGTCCAACAGCATATATAAAAAGAAAGTAGTTCTTTGTCTTCCTGTAGCGTAATGAATAGCGCGTTGGACTTCTAATCTAAAGACGGGGTTCGAATACCATCTGAGATGGCCTAATTTCTAAGAATGTGATTTATTTTTTACTATACTATTCTATTAGAATAATTAAATTTAATTAATGAATAAATAATAAACAAAATAAATAGTCCAACACCATATATAGAAAGGGAAAATAGGTTTCTATTTCGCCGTTTAATATTGTGATTATGTCATATGTATATACATATTTATATTAATAGTAATTATTTGATAGAAGTAACCTAAATAAAATTTTTCCTTGTTGACCTTACTAAAAATTGATCTAAAAGAAAATTTATATTACTTGTTATTACTTACTTCTAAGACGGTTGTATCCAGATCCCTCACAAACGTAGCTATAGGTGCCGCGTAGAGCTTTTACCCAAGAATCGAATCGATCTCGGCCGTCATCTTGATCACAGTCCTCATCGATGATATCCGAGGTGCAATTCAATGAATCATCAATAGCTCTGAAAATACGTTTCGTTCGAATGAGAGTAAATTTAAATTTAAATAAATGTAGGGCACTTATATGTACTATATTCTCTATCAAGTTCTTCACCTCAAAAGAGGTCACCAATTCAAAAGATTATGGCAAATGTTGTCAACGTTACTATCTATATCAGGGGTGTCAAACCTTTATGGGTCAATGAGCCATTTTTTCTAAAGAAGTGTTTACTGAGGTATAGACGTGCCATTAAACAATTTTGATTATTGGGAAAATAAAACTAAATACTAACCATTTAAAACTTTTTATTCACTATGAAAAAACACCTTTTGTGCACTTAATAGTTGCAGAGATGTTTTAGTGTTATTCGTGCAATTCAAATTAAAGTAACATTAGTGTAACTTGGATTGTTGCAGATAGGATAACAAATAACTTATATTAGGATTGAAAGATGTTACTTTTAATAGAATGCCTGCTGAAATGGAGTTATCTGTCAAATGGTTTATAATCAATTGTTTTTGCTGTGGTTCACTTTTTTGAAAAGAGGATTTGTGATGTGTTTCAAAATGCCGCTTAATAGACGATGTTCAGCATACCACTGTTCTAGAAAATAAAACATACACCTCTTTGTCGCCTTTACTAATTGGGTCATATTTCTAGATTTACCAAGTTTTAAATTCTTTGTTACACTTACTATCTTACCCTTTTTGTTCTTTTGTTGCCCTAGCTATATTAAATAACAGTTAAAAATCGAAGATATAACACAAATAAACTTTGAAATATAGTTGTGTCAATGAAATTTACAACGCTAAACGTAGACAAATTTTGCATCATAAACAACTGCAGTACATGACGCAACTAAGGCAAGACAATAACAAACGAGTGTGCTCCCCATCGGCTTACGACCGATCCCTCGCATTTTTTCGTAATAGTTCACAGTGAACTTTGTTATTCTGATATAAAATGCAAACCATTTCAATAGCTGGCATGCCCAAAATACTGTGTCGCGTGCCATTGATGGCACGCGTGTCACTGGTTCGTTCGCTATTCCTGATGTTCGAACATGCCTGACCACTGTTTCCACTATTGGCTACATATCGTATCATTTGGTGATCCTTTTTGATTTGACGATATTTCTAGATGGGGCAGTACTTAAGTAACAACTTTATTATAAAAGATGCTATTAAAGAAATAAATTATTCAAATCGTATTCAAATCGATTAATTACTGCAAAAGTTGATGTAAAATACTTAACGTTACAATGGCAAAATTCCGAAAGCACATTTGCAAGTCTTTATTTTTCAAAATTGTGCTGTTACCTGACTGAACAAAAAAAATAGAATTTAAAGATACAATTTGAAATTTCAAATAAGAGTTTGTGACGAATCTGTACGGAACCTTTCCACTAATATTCTTAGGCGTCTTTTTGGAGATTACAAATTCGCGTATATTTCCGATCAACTCCAAAAGGTGAACGGGATATGCAAAGTAGATAGGGTATTTAAGTCGAGCGTTGTAAGCTAGCAAGTATGAAGGCTATTGAGCCAACAACAGTAACATCAAATTTAGAGGGTTCCAGGAGATTACGTTAGTGAAGACTTATTACTGCTATTCTACGGAAGAACTAGAAAGCTGATATAATCAGCGGTAAATATAATTTATGTACGCTTAAAATAAGTGTTAGTTTAGTAAAATTAGTCAAAGTTAATGAAAGCTAATAATTCGAGTACGGGTATTTCTCGGACCTGCTATTTCGGTAGACCTTATTTGATCTTGAGCATAGTTATTAATTAATTTCATAATTCGTAATTTAATGTAATATAAAAGGTAAATCCCTTTTATTTGACGTAACACAGAAATATTATATGTTATTAGATTTTTTTGAGACTTGATATAATAAATCCAAGTTATTATTATACAAAATGGCTCTTAGTGATTCTTTGCCTCAAATTAATCTTGGTATCCAGGGTGTGAACCAGGGTGGTCTTCACAAGTTTTATCGTTGTATTTTTATCTCTATTTTCTTTATTTCAAAAACTTAAATAACGAATTTGATATTCAATACTTTTTGAATCACGTGTTTGTTTCCTTCCACTTCTAACAAATTTGCCACACTATGAAGTGTAATTCCACCATCTGTACTTTTACTTCAAACTGCCACTACCACATCCAATAGTGAATCCTATTGCATTGGTTACAACTAGGGGGAATTTGAAACAAAAATTCTAAAAACCGTTCCAGAAAACGTTTTTAGGAAAATAAACCTAAAACAATAGTAAAACTAATTCCCACCTCCAAACTGCCGAAAAGTGAATCTTTATAGGATACATCAGATGAGGATATTATCGCTCATGATAAGGATGAATACTGTTCACCAGACATTCCATTGAAAAGTGTTGAACAGGATGATGATGTCGTATCCATGACGGGACCTAATCAGACAGTACCATGGGCCAAGATGTCTGTTCTGGCAATTTGTTCAGTATTATCCACATAGAGGTTTGTTAACGAAAACAGGACCACAATTTCTTCTAGGGCAGCAAGAATAGCTGGATAGTCAAAAATAGAAACAGGTGTTAGCTTTATATCTAAAGAATTATCACAGTTCCTAAAAGTTCTTCTACCTCTCTATCAAACTTCATTTCTCTAGCCTAGCAACAGTCTTTGTTATAAGGCGACTCCACGTATAATACCAATTTCATGCTTTACAGGAATTGACTTATTTCTCATTTTGAAATTTGTGACGGCATTTGCATTTAATAAAGTAACTTTGACAATGTTGTCATTATTAAGATTTCTAGTTTCTTTTTCCAATTTATCTGCAGGTTTATTGACTGTAATGTCGACATGTGCAGATAACCATTGGAGGAGAGAGAGAGAGAAGCAGACTTTATCTAACTCCTGTAATCTAAACAGGCGAAAGCAAATCTTTTCAGTAATCCATGAACCTCCATTTAGAGTTGAATATTCACACCTTTTAACACCCACATGATTTATAAATGGCAGGAGGTAATAATATTTTTTTTACTATCATAAATTATGTTGCTTTAAAACGTTTGGCTATTTATTAGCATTTTTTAAATTTAAGTTAATTGTCCTGTTCCAATTTTTATTTCGATTTTTATTTCGTTTTTCATTAATCTGTTCTATCATTATCTGACTTATTGAGGTGTCTCCCACCAAAGTTTATTTCCTTTTATCTTATGAATTGGATTTTATATTTAATTCAATAATTTACCTTCTTCAGAAACTGTGTTTTTGTGAATGTTTTAGCTACCTTATCAAGTGTTTTAATATTTTAACAAATGTTTGGTACTGTTTAGATAGAATTTGTTTTTGCGCCGTAAACCCATTCACTCGATCACTCAAGATATCTTTAGAGACTAAATTTCAGCTTTCTCAACGTGACCAAAATCTTTATAGTAGCTTCTTTTTTTACACTTCTTCTTCATATATATATATATATATATATATATATATATATATATATATATATATATATATATATATATATATATATATATATATATATTATTCTGTGTTAAAACTTACATACTTTGGATATCTTTTTACAACTGATTCATTTAGTAGGATTTGACCACTTTAATGGTATTATTATTTGAATATATTATTTTTTGAATGAATATGTCATCGTTTTGGATGTTATTGTTTTTTTAATGTTTGTAAATACATTTTTAAATTTATTTTGTTTGTGAATATTTTAAATTTTAATATACCTTTTAAAATAATAAAGTAATTAAATTAAAATCTAAATTACATGTATATATAGTTAGATATAAGCAGTTCCTATATAAGAATAATTTTCATTCTGACAGCCTTGTTAAAATTAGCTTTTAAATTATATCTATTAAATTATTTAACCTATTAGAAATATATATAAGAAACCTGAAATTTTATAATGTTGCTTGCGCTTTTGTTTCAAAAAATTATAGAACCACATTTAAAGGTGTTAGTACTAGGTTTAAAAAATCAGAGCTCGCTTATGTTACCTTTTGTACTATTGTACTCAGTTTATTTTGCACGGAAAATCTTTTACAAAAGACGACTTACTTAAAAGAAAATAATAACATAAAGTATAAAAAATTCATTTAAGGAAAAGAGATACATGTTATTTTGAACAAAGACATCAAATTTCAAATAAATAAATAATCTGAAGCCCCTGTGGCTGAATGGTAACGTATCCCTCTTCCACGCCACAAGTCCGAGGTGCAAACCTCGGTGTGGGCAAGGTCGCATCAGCCTTTCATTCCTTCATTGGTTCGAAAAATGTGGACCAAGCTTTCTTGGAAACTGAACACTGAGCGTTTTGGGTCAGACTGAACACTTGACTGGAACATCTGCTCATGCACCGCAGCGCCCAAGGTCACGAAAATTGAGAAGGGCATAGTAGGCCTTGGCACTATGTGATCTGTTGCGATACTGAGTTTCGTTTGGTTATAGTTTATCTAACCCTTAGATATAATGTTAGATTTCGTATGGTAATAACTGATACAAAAATGCGAATTTCTGAAGTATGATAATGATCACAGTCATATTATAAAATGATGTTAAGGCTACACAGTACCCTCTTCCAAAAAAGGGTTTTGAGACAGTAACAGTAAAAATAATTTATGTTTTATATTCAGATTATATTATTAAGTTGATTTTGACAGTAAAAAGTCAGTTTGATCAGCCATTGTTTAACAATTTTAAAAAAATCATAATTTTTGAAGTTTTTTCAAACTGATAAAATGCTCGATTTATAAAAAATTTTAGTAATTTTAAGTTATTTATGTTTCTTAGATTATTCTGAACAAAAGCTAGTATGAACTTGAAAATCTATTCCCTTGTTGATTTTTAACAATTATTTTTTTCTAAAAAAACCTGGAAAAAACACAAAAACTTTTCAAATAGTAACTTAAGCATTTTTTTAAAAAAATAACTGGAGATCTCAGCCATAAATCCATACTAAATTTTATAGAGCATACATTTGAGAGTAGAAACAAAAAATTTCAAGGCTTTAGGATGAACAGACAAAAGCATTAGGGATTAAAAAACACTAATACTACTCTGAGAAAAACGCATTTAAAGTTTCTAAAGGCATAAATAAAACAAAAACTTATAATGCCCGTAAAGCTCTAATTTATTAATATGTTATCTTCTAATGTATGTTCTACATTAAAACACTATTTTTTTAAATATGACTGAAAATATTTTTTAGTTCAATATATATTTTAACATAATATCGATAGCATTTGTTACGATGACAGTTGATTTAGCTTAATCTTAAGCTAATATTTTCACAAAAGCTTTGAAACACAAAATATTTATATACAAAATAACAATGATACTAACTTAAGCTAAAAATGCCCAGGTTTGTGCATAAAATTTAATTTTTTCAGTTTTAAATCGGGCAATTTAGGAAGTCTTAGCTCTTGTATGATTTTAAAATACTAAAATATAATACTACAATATGTTCAGTATAATTTAGTTCGGTACATCAGGGAAATATTCAGTTTTATCGGCAATACTTGCATTCAGAATACTTGTATTCAGAATTCGAATTACAATATCAATAGTGAATTGATTTTTAGATACATCATTTTCCGTAGTAATCATCTCTTCGAAATATTGTTACTCACAGCAACCAGAGAAGGTTTTGGCCATGATATTTTCTCAACAGGGAAAAATTAATGATAAATAAAGAAGTTATATAAACTATTTTTAAAACAAAAATTGGCTTTGAAATTAATCTTAATTAATTAATTATGAGAAGTGTCAAAATACTCAAAACATAATCCAGCGAAAATGATTTTAGTAATGAAAATTGAAATTAATAAACATTTCACACTAAAAGAATTGATTGTGCTCAAAAATATCTTTAATTAATTCAATTTAAGAGAGGAAAAAGTCTTTGAAATGAAACCGAAAACAAAACAATAGCTCAGAACACTTCAAATATATGAAAATTAATCTGTAATTTGTAATCTCTAATAACTAATCTGTAATATCTGTAATTTGGTGACCAGCTTCTCAATGGTAGGAGTCACAAGATAATGCAAAAAAAAAGATTCGTAAATGTGAAATTTTTAGGGTGCTGTGTAGTCTTGAAAAACAAATGAATGAAAATCTTAGCATGTTTACAAAATTAAAACATGTTTCTTAATTTTATTTTACTTAATCTTACATGCAGTCCTGATATATTTAATTAATTTTTACTTTTCAGTTATGATGTTTGTATTTAAATAACAATAAGTCATTTTCCTAATTAAACACAGTTTCGCATTTGGTGGTGTTTTCCAGGAAAACTATTCAAAGGAAATATTGCGAACTCTTGCTCCACCTTTTTCTTCTTAATTTCGGAAATAGACTTGTCCTCATCATTCAAATTATTCATTTCCTAATCGGATGTTTCATTAACATCCCGTTCCTTCTGGAAATCCAATCATAGGAGCAATTATTTCCCTTACTTATATTTGTTTTTACTCCACAAGCAATCGATTTTTTTTCCAAAATTGTAAAAGTACAAGAAATTCTATTAATTAATTACTTGATACTTGTACTAGTATATATGTGAAAGCTGAATGCCAAAAATATGCATCATTATTGAACAATCCTGAAAATCTATTATATGTTTTTTTTTAACTTTTTTTTAATCTCTTAAGAATACGAAAAATAATTTCAACAATGAAAAGTATAAAACAAAAATAACTACAATTGAAATATTCATTAAAAACTTCTCAAAATTTATTTAAAATGATGAAATATTGACTGCATTATAAATATTTATAAAAAAAACTATTAAAAATTTTAATTATTTAAGGAAATATTCTCTATTGAAATCTACAATAAAACGAAAAGAACAATTGTTAAATGCTTTGCTATCAGAGAGATCAAATTTAATATCAAATCATATATAGCAATATTTACATAACACTATAAATATACAAACCTAACTTCTGTGTGGGAATCTTATTACATATATGTCAAATATGTATTAATTTACTTATTTATCTAATAGAGCAACATTAAAAAAATAACTGAATAGAAAAATGAACTTCTTAATACTGTGATAATTTTTAATTTTCTAACATTTTTTCCCGTTCTTAAACTGCATAAATATAAATAAAATGGGAAATTATACATGCAATGGAAAATAAAATGTCTAACAGATTGCGTATGTAATACTTAAAAGTGCTGCATCGTATAGGTACTGAAAATTTTTATTTCATATTTACCTTATTGAAATAGATAATATTTTATTAGTTCACTGAGTGTTCTATTGTTATTTAAGCTTTAAATGTTATTCATAATCACACGCAGATTAGCTCAATTTTGCTGACAAACTGTGGAGTGTGAATTGATATATATTAATAACAGTAAAAGTATTATTATTTTTTTAATTCTTTTTTAGTTTGAAATATTTACGCGCTGTTGCAGAAAGCTTTCAAAAATTCAGGACCTTAAACTTATCGTTCAAAGATGAAGTTAAAAACTTATGAATTTGCCTTTTTTGACTATCATATATGTTTTAAATCAGTTTCTTTTTCTTAAAAATATAAGTAATATGTTGCTTTAAAGAAAACAAAATCCGAGAAGTTAGTTCAGAAGGAAATATCGGTTTCTATTAAAAAACTAAATTTTAAAGAAAATATTGAAAGTTTTAATCGCAAAATTAAAAAAAAAATGTTTTAGATTTAGTGTGACAATGATTTTATTAAGTAAACCTTATTAAGAAAAATAAGAATTACTAACTTACATTAAGAATACTAAATTATTTGCATTAAGGTATCCGACAACGTACAGAACCGTGAGTTTAAAAAATCGCATAAATTGATAATTTTCATGATATTTAGTGTCACTCAGATTAGAATACATGCATAAAATTGTTTAAAGGACATTTTGACAAAAACAATTATTTAAATAAAATATTTTGGCAAAAAATTAACTTAGAATAATATTTTTCACAAATGTTCTCCTTTTGTGAAAAATAGTTCAATAATGAAATAGTTTGCCTGTGTATAGCTCAGATCACTCTACAAAGGCTCAACTAGAATTATTGAAAACTTCATATGATTTTCAGAGTTACCACCGATTGAAAGAATTATTCGCGTTTTTTTCTTAAAATTTCTCCCCTCTGTTGTCATAAAATATGAATAAACCCACTTCTGAGTTATAAAGGGTGTTTTTTTAGAGGTATAGAACTTTAAATTGCAATAAAACAACGATGTATTATTCGATTGACATGAATTTTTTTTTATTCGAAAGATAATCTTGTGGCATTACATTTTAAATATGATCAAGCAAGGCGTAGATTCGTCGAATGGGCCCTAAACGAGATTGCCGTTGTTCTCGATTTTCATAAGCGAATTTTGTTTAGCAATGAAGCGCACTTCTGGTTGAATGGCTACGTCAACAAACAAAACTGCCACATTTGGAGTGAAGCTAATCCACAAGTGTATGTCGAAACACCGTTACATCCAGAAAAACTGACTGTCTGGTGCGCTTTATGGGCTGGTGGAATCATTGGTCCGTACTTCTTCAAAAACGACGAAGGCCACAACGTTACAGTCAATGGTAATCGGTATAGAGCCACGATTACTAACTTTTTCATTCCTGAATTGAACAATCATGATGTCCAGGAGTTGTGGTTCCAACAAGACGGCGCAACATGTCACACAGCTCGTTTCACAATCGATTTATTGAAAGACACGTTGGGTGACCGCTTAATTTCACGTTTTGGACCTGTGAATTGGCCTCCAAGATCTTGTGATTTAACACCGCTAGACTATTTTCTGTGGGGCTATGTAAAGTCATTGTTCTATGCGGATAAGCCACAAACGCTTGACCATTTGGAAGACAACATTCGCTGTGTCATTGCCGATATACGGCTACAAATGTTGGAAAAAGTCTTCGAAAATTGGACGTCCAGATTGGACTACATCCGAGCCATCCGTGGCAGTTCTATGCCAGAAATCATATTTGAAATGTAATGCCACAAGATTATCTTTCGAATAAAAAAAAATTCATGTCAATCGAATAATACATCGTTGTTTTATTGCAATTTAAAGTTCTATACCTCTAAAAAAACACTCTTTATATTGAGATGTTACAATACAGAAAATTCCACATCAGACTACCATATCCATATGGAAATTTTATAGCAATGAATGTTCCATAACAAGGGAAATTGTATATATTTTTATTGAAGGTACAATATAGCAAAGAAAATTGTATTTATACATTGAAAGTTCCATAACACAAAGTATTCTATGTGAAAAAGAAAGTATATCGATTGAAATTTAATTAATTACCAAAATCCATGAAATAAATTTTTAAAGTGTAAAATTGCATAAAAAGAATTCACTTCGAAACGAAATTGTTCTAAAGTTTTTTTGCGAGAAATCTCATACTCAAAAAGTGTAAGCAAATTTAGGCAAGGGCTATCTAAAGTAATATCAAAAGATGCATATTTTTATCATACTTAATATAAGCTGAATAAAGCATATCAGTGTTTCTCAAGTTCTTAATATTTACGATCCAATATTCAATTATAATTTTCGTCTTTCCCCCTTCCATACAATGGCAATGTTTTGAATTATTTTATTCTATACTTTTTGAGGCTAAAGCTACAATACGACTTTAACCTCCTAAGTGCCACCGGTGTATATAAATGCCACACTCAGCCAAAGTGTTAATTGCCCAGGATGTATGTATACGTCTCTCTGAAGTACGATTTTTTCCATACACTGCTATCCATAAAGTTATTTCGAAGGCTTTGGAGTGTAACACAAAGACCTTGACAGTGTTTCTGAAGGATTTGCTTTTTTTTTTCTTCTCACGCCCCCTCATTACATCATATAAGTACGCTTACATAGAAAACGGTGACATTGGAGAGACAATCTCGTATATTTTCATCGGTCATGAAGGGATTAATTATAAAAACCGTGCAAATTATCAATATAAGTGTTAATTTTTGTATAAAACTTTATGACAAACCCATGGAGTCGCTAGTAATTATCAAACTTGTTCTTAATCTAATATTGTTAAATTAATTATAAAACACAATGTCCAGTTCTAATACTTTTATAAGTGTATTATATCAGTGTAAATGTGTATTAATTTCTTATTATGTGAGAATATATTTTGCTTGTTTACTTTCAGTAAATTAATATTTTTTTAAATTTTCTTGTTTTCGACTTTTCAATATGCTCGCTCACCCCTTAGAGTTATCCCGCCCCCCTAGGGGGCGCTCCACAGTTTAAGAAACACTGTAGTATATATTAAAACTGCAGTTGTCATTTCATGAAATCGCCTTTTTCAATTTAATTTTAATAGGATATAACGCATTCAAACATTTCAACTTATCCTAAAGGGAAAATACTTTCCATTCATTATTTGATTGGGGAACTGTTTTATGTAAAGGAACAGCGATTTAAGTAAATGAGAACTACCATTTAAATTTAAGGGCATTGAATTCGTCCGTGAAATAAAGAAAAATAGAAGAAAGCGAGTGTATGTGTTGTTAGATTACAGCAGATTTTACATTTGAATCACTAGGGTTCCTGAAAAAGGAATTGAACACCTTGGAATGAAGTTCAAGGCGTCTAACCGAGTATCTACATATATTGACAAAAACAGGGTGATTCACAAAGTAGTATACTCTTCTCAGATTCTGTAAAGCAGTAACAGTCAAAGACACACACCACCTCAGTAAACCGTAAGCTAGATTTACTCCAAAAGTTTGTTTTTCACCCCTGACAGAAGCGACAAAAGCAACAGCATGCATGTCATGTGACTAGTTACTTGAAATGACAACGTATCGGCAGTCGAAAAATCTTTTTGTGTTCCTGAATTTAACAAATTGTCACGGGAGCTACTTTTTTGATTCCATTGATGCTACAGTTGCAGGCCGATATTGACGACTTCATTCTCCAATTGGATGATGCACTATGTCTCTGGTCGGACAACGTGTGAGATAACTTTAATGAACACTCTTCTGTTTCACTAATAGACTGGATGAATCATGGACTACATCATGCCATTTACCCAATAGCCACCAAGAAATCCTTACCTGACACTTTGGGATTTCTTCCTGGGGAAAGGGCTACATAAAAGATAACATATTAGTCCCTACCCTTCCTGTTGATTAAGCAGAGCTGAAACAGTGTATTCCAAATGCTATCAATGGACATGATCTAGATACTTAAACAGGACAGGTTTAAGCGGACTTAAGCTTTAACAGGTTTAAGCATAAATGGATTGCCAATGAACCGTTAGTAACATATAAAAGTTGTTTTAAATATAAGTACCGTAGTAGATTAAATCTGACTTGCAACTCATTGGCTTAATTTGATAGTAATTGTGAATATGAAAAGAAAGGGATTGTTTATTTAATGATGACTGTTTCTACTGTAAACCCTCACATCAAGGTGGACTTTCATTTACTACAAGGAATACATAGAAGCTGTTTTGAATATAAGTATAAGTACTTATAGATTAAATTTGACTTGCACGTCATTGGCTTAGTTTGAAAGTAATTTCGAATTCGAAATGGAAGGGGTTGTTTATTTAATTATGTCTGTTTTCTACTGTAAAACCTCACGTCAATGTGGGCTTTTGTTTACTACAAGAAATACTTAGAAGTTGTTTTGAATGTAAGCATAGGTACTTGGAGTAGATTAAATCTGACTTGTGTGTGTGCACCTCATTGGCTTAATTTGATAGTAATTGTGAATACGAAATAAAAGGGGTTGTTAGTTAATGATGAATGTTTCTACACAATAAACCCTCACATCAATGTGGGATTTCATTCGCTACAAGGAATACATAAAAATTTAAGTTTTAAATAATATATCATTAAACGATCATTGAATTCCAAAAACAGAAGAGTGAAACATCCACATAAAAATGGCTCACTCACAGGCATAGATCACGTACAGCTGCTATAGAGACATTGATAGCCACCATCTTGTTGAGGTTGAGCATGTACTTGAGATCCGAAGAAACGCCGGTGAAACAAGTGTCTGCAAAACTAGGTGCGCAGTCATCATCACACAAACCTAGAAAGGAGTATTAAGTATCAACTATTATTTCCAATGCAATTGTTTGAAAAAATATAGTTAAAATTAAAATTCTAAACTAGAACTGATGGACGTCGTGGAGCTTCAGAGTGCAATGTTAACAAACAATAAAAAATAAGCAATCTAAAAATGTTGCTATTTTCGAGCAAATAAAAACTGTTTAAAACTGTTATTTCTGCCACATACAATGCTATCAAACTATAGTGCAGAAAATTATCCGAACATCTTGAAGAAATATTCAAAATGACTGATATGCAATTATGGTGGTATAAAGTCCAAATTTGTTCTATAAAAATCTATTTATTTTAATATATATGGAATATACTACTCAAATGTTTTATAATTTTTTGCTAATGAAAGAAAAGATTGTTGTGATCATTAAGTGTCACGTTGAAAGTAAATGATTCAGAACAAATGTTTCAACTGTATTTTCTTTGACGGACATTTTAATGGAAAGAAGTGAACAAATTGATAAAAAAAATTACATGAGACACTGAAAGGCCATTTGTACGAGATAAAATTCTATAGTAAATTCTTTAAAAATATGTAGAATTGTTCATGAAATGAAGAAACACTCGTTTTTAGGAAATAAGAGATATTTTTTCTTGACCAATGTAGAATAAGTAGTTTTTTTCTGAATTTCTTAGAATATCTGACAACATCTATCTCTTATAAGTATTCTGCCTTGATTTACGAAGAGAGAGATATTCATGCTAGTCGTATGTTATCTAAGTATGAGGTGTATTTAACGTGGTTGATAGAACTATGTTTTGATTAACAGTTTGTCACAGCCGTGGTAGACCAATGGTCAAGGTACTGGACTCGCGCTAGGGGTGTCATGTGTTCGAACATAGTACCTCTGAAGATCCGCCTTACAGAGGGGAGCAATGCACAATAAATATGTCGAAGCTCAAATGTTCACCCATTTGTGTTGTGTAGAAGCTGTCTTCTCAGGTGTCGACCTCGTCACTTGACCATGACTCAAAATTGCGAAGTCCGTCACCAAAAGCCCTCGATTAAGTAAATAGTGCGATGTGATTATTCACTCACTAGCGCACATACTTAAAATTACGAAGTGTGAATAATCTATTGAATGTCGTGAGTATCAACTATATAACCTCAAACAAGTGATGAAATAAAAACAGACTTAGTTCATCTGCTCAGCGCTTTATTACTATTAATAATTATATATTAGATCAATAACATGATATAACCTTAGAAAAGATCTTTTGAGTTAATTAATACTAAATAAGGAATAACTGACGACAGAATTTTCGTCAATCATAGTTCTATCAGTCAATACTATTTGGACAAAGTTTTACTCCACAATTGAAAGATCTTAAACTTAAAATGAAAGTTTTGCCTCGCAGTTATATATATATATATATATATATATATATATATATATATATATATATATATATATATATATATATATATATATATATAGATAGATAGATAGATATATAGATAGATAGATAGATAGATAGATAGATAGATAGATAGATAGATAGATAGATAGATAGATATAGATAGATAGATATATATATTAAATATTTATAGCGACGTTGAAGTGTAGTTTTGTGAAGCAAACCAACAAAATCTCATTTTTACATCAGTTAAATACTTTATTATGTATGTAATTGTATTCACTACTACATAACCGTGTTTCTCTAACTGTGAGGCAGACCCTCTAGGGGGAGCGAGCCTTTTCAAAAATAGAAAATAAAAGAGATTACTTAAAAATTATTAAATTAAAGAAAGCAAAACAAAATATGTCTTCTAAAATAAAAAATAGATACATATTTACACTGATATAGTATATAATACTCATAAATGTACCAGTAAAGTTCTCAATGTATTTGATTATTAATTTATCAATACAAACAACATATACTTATCCTATTAACTACTTTACTAACATAGCACTTATTCTATTACTTAAAAGAAACTTTCTTTAAATGTCTATCACTTAAAAATAACAAATGCAAAATTTAATATTTATCTTGATAATTAATACGGTTTACTATGAGTCTCAAACATTGAAAGTTTGAGATGCATTGCTATATAACAATGAGTAATATTAAACAGGACGTTGCAGCAACGTTGAATGGTAGTTTTGAAGCAGAACAATAAAAGTTAAACACTTAATTAAATAAGTAATTGTATTCATTATTATACGACAATGAGGAACATTAAACATAACCATTAATCTCATAAAAACAAAAAAGTGCAAAAATAAAGAAATAAATTATGAAACAAACAGTGAATAAAAAGCAAACAGGGAATTTCAAAAAAGGTAAGAACCACTTTAAAATAGTTTTACACTCAGGCAAGAACAAAAACATTTCTAGAGATTGTGTGGTTAGAACTAAAAATTTAGAGAGATTATGTGCTTGTGTGTATATGACCACTTTATAAAACGAACTTCATTATGACCTATAAGAAGTTTTATTATTCAATACGGTGCGTATTGCAAAGGACAATTAGCTTATTGAGTAATAAATTTAAATTTTGCCACATTCACCGCATGCATAATCCTCAGATAAAATTAGTGCAAAAGAAAACCGATTCCATTAAGTGCAAGAAAAATTCCGGAAGGTTTTATTGGTTATCCGTCTAGTACAAGAAAATATTTATGGAAGACTTAGGAATAAGAATCCTGTAGCTGTCTGCAAAGAGGAAAAAGTTTCATCTTCGAATGGTTCGAAAGTAGATATTACATTAATAACCATAAATTTGGATCAGGTTTCTGCAGTCATTATTTAGGTAATTGAAAGGCACCATCTATGTATAAATTTTTGATTTCTTCGTTTGCTCTAAAGTTTAATACGAAGCATTTCCCATTGCAATTACACCTTATATAAATTACCAAAAAATTCAAAGCATCACAACAATGGAAAGTGGGTATTTCTTCAGTGATGGGACTAAGGATGCTTCAGAAATTGATTATATAGTTGCGTTTGAATACATTAACTAGTTCAGGACCATATTCACATATATGTGATCACTTCAGGGAACACGGAATCATATTTGAGATTGTGTTACGCGCGTTCTGATGCCCGTCATCATAATCACACCTGTGTGACCTGTAATTGGAACGTATGGAGTTTGAGATGATTATAAACTATAAATTTCACCGTATTTTATAACAGCAATGATTTTTACATGAATTTTTTAATGGAGATAGGCTTAACTGGAAAAATCCACCTTGTCGTGAACGGGTTGAAGTAATAAAATATGATGTGAGACTTTTCTTCTATTTTCGAAAAAACTCGGTAAAAAATCAATTCTGTTCCTTAAAAAGTATTGTTACGAATTTAGTCTTATTCTAATTGTTTCTACTCATTGTGTTCATTTTTACAGTTTAATTTGTCGTATCTAATGTGATTTCAACCCTGTTTACCTGTAATATCATTTCCACTGCATTGCACGGCCCCCATGCTTTAACATTGGTTTAAATGGTAAACTCGCCAAATATTGCAGCTAGCGCCAAGTTGGCGACGGATTTGGCGATCTCGTGGGGCGGAGGTTGCCAGATTTTGGAAAGCCCCACTTTCAAGTGTGTCAAATTTCGACAAAGAGTACCGGTGAGAATGGAATTTTTATAATGGGACATGTTAACGAGCTTCCCTGCAACATGATCATCGATACAGGAGCCAATGTGTCTATCATTCGGAACGATCTGGCTCAAAAATTAAAAGAGAAACTTATCTGTACCCCGCCCCGCGTGGTGCTACAGACCGTGACGGGGGAAAAGATTGATATTCACGGAAAATTAAAAGTCAGGATCAAGTTTGGAGACACTACCTACCAACATGCTGTGTATGTCGCAGATATTGCAGACCCTTTCATTCTTGGAATGGACTTTCTAAAGGAGCATGGTTTCACTCTAGACTTCAACAAGAGCGAATTACGTTCCATACACGAAGAAGTCACTATATTCAAAATTGAACACAGGACAGAATCTATTCGACAGGTAACCGCTAACGAGAATATTACCATTCCCCCAAGGACTGAAATCATAGTACCTGGATACATCGGTAACGATGTGAGTTTCAACTCTGGCCTAATTGGATCTGCGGAAAATAAAGCGAATGGATTGCTAATAGCTTCGACGCTAGTGGACCTTTCCAGAAAAACTATCCCGGTAAGAATTTGCAACGTAACTGAAAAACCTAGAGTGTTCCAGAAAGGTGAAGTGTTGGCAACCTGCAGTCCAGTAACGTGTGTCTGCAAAAGTTCGAGCTTCCTCTTATCCAACTCGCCTCAACAGTTGACTCCCGACCTTCTAGAAAATGCTGAATTGTCCCCCGAACAGAAAGGCTCCGCAGAAAGACTGTTCCAAGAATTTGAAGACGTGTTTTCTAGAAACAGTAGCTATATTGGCCATACTACAGTGACACAACACAGAATTGATACAGCAGACCATCCGCCGATTAAACAGCACCCAAGACGCTTGCCGTTTGCTAAACAGGAAGAGGTCGGAACACTACTACGAGAGATGCAGGAAAAGGACATCATAGAACCGTCTTCGAGTCCGTGGGCATCTCCAATCGTCTTGGTTCGTAAGAAAGATGGCTCCACAAGATTTTGCGTGGACTATCGAAAACTTAACGACGTCACCAAGAAGGACAGCTACCCTCTTCCAAGGATAGATGACACCCTGGATAACCTTTCCGGTCATAAATGGTTCTCGACTTTAGATTTAAAGAGCGGATACTGGCAAGTGGGGATCCATCCCGAAGATAGAGAAAAAACAGCATTCACTTCCGGCCAAGGACTATGGCAGTTCAACGTCATGCCGTTCGGGCTCTGCAATGCGCCAGCTACTTTAAAGCGCCTGATGGAGACCGTGCTAAAGGGTCTGACTTTTGAAGCTTGCCTTATTTACCTGGATGACGTCATAATAGGAGGGCGTACGTTTGAAGAACATCTTCAAAATATCCGGAAGGTGTTATCAAAATTAAGGGACGCTAACTTGAAGCTAAACCTTTCGAAATGCAAGTTCTTCCAGAAAGAAGTCAATTATCTGGGACACATCATCTCTGCAGAAGGTGTTCGTACCGACCCCGAAAAAGTGTCCGCCGTAAAGAATTGGAAACGCCCTGAAAACCTCCGTGAGCTGCGAAGCTTCCTGGGGCTATGTACTTATTACCGAAAGTTTGTGAAAGGGTTCTCTAACATCGCAAGACCCTTGCACAAGCTAACAGAAAGTAAACAAAAGTTTCAGTGGACAAAAGTATGTGAAGATTCCTTCCTCCAGCTTAAAGAAGCTTTGACGTCTTCACCGATCTTAATATATCCACAACCGGACAAGCCATTTATCTTGGACACTGATGCCAGTAATGAGAGTGTCGGAGCAGTATTATCTCAGGAAATAGATGGCCAGGAACGAGTCGTAGCTTATTGGAGTAAGTGTTTATCGAAACCGGAAAGAATTTATTGTGTCACTCGAAAAGAGCTACTGGCTATTGTGAAAGCCATCGAGCATTTCCATCACTATCTCTATGGCCAAAAATTTCTTCTACGTACCGATCATGCCTCTTTAACCTGGCTAATGAATTTTAGAAATACTGAAGGCCAGGTAGCCAGATGGATACAATGGCTCAACGAGTATTACTTTGACATCAGACATCGTAAAGGCTCCTCGCATGGAAATGCTGATGCCCTTTCAAGAAGACCATGCCCAGAAAATTGTCGTCATTGTTCCAGAGTAGAGACCAAATATGACTATGCTATACGCCAGATAACAACTTCAACAGCGACGCCACCCGATCCCTGGAGTGACGAGAAAGTTCGAGAACACCAGATGGCGGATCCTGATATTAAACCCCTTATAGAGTTTATGGAGTCTTCCAGCAATAAAACAAGTTGGCAGGACATCTCGGCTTATAGTCCTACAACTAAGCAGTATTGGGCCCTCTGGAATTCTCTACATCTCAGGAATGGTGTTCTATACCGAAAATTGAATCAAAGGATGGAAAGACATTCAGGGGGCAATTAGTACTTCCTCGATCTCGTATCCCAGAGGTACTCAAAGAATTGCATGGCAGCCCAACAGGAGGTCATTTCGGCGTCATGAAAACTTTGCTGCCGAGTTCGAGAGCGATTCTTCTGGGGTAAAGTGAGCTGACGTGGAACAGTGGTGCAAGTCCTGTGATGCCTGTTCAGCTCGGGAAGGGGCCAAAGATACGTAGCCGAGGGAAGCTGCATCGCTACAATGTTGGAGCACCCTTCGAACGTATCGCTTTCGATATCCTGGGACCTCTGCCAAGGACTGCGTCTGGTAATAAGTACCTACTTGTTGTCATGGACTACTTCACGAAATGGCCCGAAGTGTACCCCCATTCCGGATCAGGAAGCCCCCCACCGTAGCGGAGGCTGTAGTGCAGCACTGGATATCGAGATATGGGTACCTCTTCAACTTCATTCCGATCAGGGAAGAAATTTCGTCTCTGCGGTATTGAAGGGGTCTGTGAACTACTCGGAATTGACAAGACCAAGATCACACCTTTGCACCCACAGTCAGATGGCATGGTGGAGAGGTTTAATCGTACCATCCTGAATAACCTCTCACTGATGGTCTCCAAGAACCAACAAGACTGGGACCAGAAAGTTCCTCTCTTTCTGCTAGCGTACCGCAGCGCCGTTCACGAGACTACCGGATATTCACCATCCCAGATGCTTTTTGGCCGGGATCTTCGTCTCCCTTGTGACCTGCTGTTTGGTCGCCCTCCGGATACACCTTCATCGCCTGAGGAGTACGTGCAGAATCTACAGGCACGTTTTGAAGATGTACACAATTTGGCTCGAGAACGGATCAACCTGAGGACGGAGAAGATGAAGACTCGGTACGACACAAAAGCCACAGGACATCAATTCAAGGAAGGTGACAAGGTGTGGTTCTACAACCCGACTCGACGCAAAGGACTTTCTCCTAAGCTACAATCGCATTGGGACGGTCCTTATACAATTTTAAAGATAATAAACGACGTCGTAATCCGGATCCGTAAGTCAACGACTTCGAAGCCTAGAGTCGTTCATTACGACAGGCTTGCTCCATATTATGGCCATAATTCTTAGTGTGTCAATTATCGTGTAATTTATTTTGACCATGGTCTTGTATAAATAAGTTAGTGTGTAAATAATCTTGTAAATAATTTTGTTTATTGTTTTGTAAGTGTTTATTTTCTACTATGCATCACGTGTTTATTTTGTACTATGCATTAGGTGTTTATTTTGTACTATGTATTACATGTTTATTATTGCATATTCATTTAGTTGTTTTTAATCAATTGCTTTATTATTACGTTAACGTCTGATGAAGGGTTGTTCTGCCCGGGACGTGCAGTTCTTGAGAGGGGGCAATGTTACGAATTTAGTCTTATTCTAATTGTTTCTACTCATTTGTGTTCATTTTTACAGTTTAATTTGTCGTATCTAATGTGATTTCAACCCTGTTTACCTGTAATATCATTTCCACTGCATTGCACGGCCCCCATGCTTTAACATTGGTTTAAATGGTAAACTCGCCAAATATTGCAGCTAGCGCCAAGTTGGCGACGAATTTGGCGACTAAATTTTTGGTGCCAAATTTGGCGATATATCGCCAAATGTGGGCGATAAGCTTGGCGACCATGGCAACCCTGCTCCTAATAACCCTGTCTGGCAACCCTATCGCGGTATTGTAACACTATTGTATCGAATGTATTATTGTATTGAGCTTTTCTCGTACGTTCCGGATTTTGCTAGACCTTTCTATTTCTCGATTATTCTGGCAAGTGCAAGAGGTTTCTGACCGAAAGGTATAAAAAGGCCCGGGCCGGCTAGTCAGTTAGTCAGATCTCAGCTTTCATGCAAGTGATACCTCTCTGTGCTTGAGAGAGAGACGATTGCATAGTGCGTGTGCTATTGCTTTTATTGAGTTATTTTTGTGCTGAGTGTTTACTATTGCTTTTGTTAAGTGTATTACATCTGTGTTATCAGTATTTTCATCGATTGTACGTGACTTTCTCGAACTGTTCTACAATTTGTGGAGGACTGTTTTGGCCAAGAATAAAATTGTTTTGGATCCCGCTCTTCGGCTTCAATCATTTCGAACCCCCGAAAACGCAACAGTATTGTTAAAATGCTACGGAAATGAGATTTAGAGAATAAAAAATTGTATATTTAAAGGTATATATTTTTCAATTATCCGTACCGTAAGGTCAAATACCTAAGTAATTATTTAGTAAGATGTATTCGAACATTTAACCCAAAACAATCATTAGAATAACAAATTAGTTTTTCTAACTTTTAGCTCATAATATCTTGAAACTTATCTTGCCAATATAACGAAATAATATAGAAATTACTCAAAATCAAGACAATAATTGTATTCGTTTGAAAAAACGTTTAATGCAAAAACAGGTTTCACATTACATTGATAATTTTACATTTATAGTATTATATTGTTATAAATTTTATTCCTGTATAGTTATCGTAACATATGTTACACTTAAGATCGAAAACGTTTTTAAGAATTTTCAAATTCTATGACAGAAAGTAGTGAAACCAATACATTTTTCAATTCAATTTGTGCAAACCACTAATTAACACTAAATAACCACTAATTATCAAATGAAATATATAATAGAGCTTAGCATCCTAGTCTTGAATTAAGGTATTAAATAAGAATTTTTAAATTAATAATGCACATACGCACATAGTCTGCATATCACAGCTATATACTCTTCTAATGCAACCAAGCTTGTCTGATACATAATTAAATAAATTCAAAACTAGTATATTTGTTATAATGTTTTCGCCAACTTTCATGCCTTGAAATTTTTAGCAAGCTTTTTCAATCTAGCGCTTTCTCAGAATACATAAAATACTAGAAATGAACTTAATACTAATTTAGTGTTCTTTTTGCTCCAATGAATTAAGGTTAATTATATTTTCGCATTCGAATATTATGAATTTCATTTTCAATCAGAGCAATAATATTTGTCAGTAAGGGTAATATGTATTAATAACATGGAAACATGAGACACAAAATTATAAATTCCAAGAATAATTTCATTAAATTTCTCAAAAAAAAATATTTGCCGTAAAATCCGATGCACCGGTGTATAACGCAATCTACGTTAGCATTTTTAAACCCATTTATTCGATGCATTACCGCAGGATTTTGAAAAAAATAGTATATTTCTAGAAAAATAACCCTTTAAGTTTATAAGGTATTGAATTTCTTTTAAATAAACAGTATTCCGATCTTTGTAGAAGTCTACTTTTTTTATGCACATCTCTTTTTTTTATTTTTTATTTTTGTAACAATTATTTTTATGCCCGGAGTACAACGCACACCCATAAAAATTTCGATGTTAATGTTTGTGTTAAAAGAGTTACGGTAATTAAAAATTCAACTGTACTAAAATTGTTTAAGTAAAGAAATAACATCAAGAAATCAGTACAGTAAAATAACAGGGGACATGTTAAAAAGAACATCATTATAAATAAAAGAAAGAATATGCTAAATACAATAACACTCAATATATTCTCGTAAAATAAAATTGTGCTCACTAGTTTTTAAAATATTTTATTCGTTTTAAGCAGAAATAAAATAAAACCAATGTAAAAGTAAAAAACAATGCATAGTTTGTAAAAATAAGTTGTTGAAAATTTTTCCTTCTTAAGGTATCCGACTACGTTCGGAACCGTGATTTTGCAAAAGCGCATAAATGGATAATTTTCATTATATTTAGTGTCACTTAGATTAGAATATATCAGGGGTGGCGAACCTTTTTGGGTCAACGTGCCATTTATTCTAAAGAAACATTTAATGAGTTATAGGCGTGCCATCAAATAATTTTGATTTGTGATTATTGAAGAACAAATAAAACTAAATAAGAACAAATCAAAATTCTTTATTTAATACGAAAAAATACATTTTGCACTGTACAGTAATAAATGTTTTAGTTATACTTGTAATTTAAATTAAAATGACATTAGTGTCTGCTGTTGTAGATTGGATGACAAATAGCTTATAGCAGGATTATAAGATGTTATTTTCAGTAGAATGCATGCTGAATTAGAGTAGTCTTTTAAACTGTTTCAAAGCGAGTGTTTGATGTTATTTATCACTGAAAATAATGACTCGCAGGCATAGGTAGATAAAAATATGGTTAAAATAGCATAAGCCAGCTTCTTCAAACAGTTAAATGCGTCTGTAATCGAATTCCATGTTTCCAAAATTTTGTTACTGGCATTTTTACTTATGTTGCTTGTCAATCTTTCTGCTTCAATCAATAACAACTTTTTCCTCGTACAATTTTTGAATCCATATTGAACTAGACTGGAAATCAATCAGTTGCATTTCAGGTTCTTCAATTTACAAACAATTGAATTGAGACAAGTTCAGTTTATCAAACGAAATCACTTCAGGGTACATAATAAATCTGAACGTTTCCGATAATTCCTTGAACTGAGAAAATCTCGCTGAAAATTCTTTGATTAAAGAATCCATTATGGAAATAAATTCATCAATAACTGTTTCTTCATTTCGTTTCTCTTGGGCATCAAAATATTTGATATTTTTTTTCAAGTTTGAGAAGTACTTGTAGTTTTTTTGTAATGATATCGTTTCTGAAAACATAGTTTAGCTTCAAAAGCGCGAGTGAGATCCATCATAACAATAACTGTTTTATTCGGGCCTTGAAGCTTTATGTTCAATTCATTGAAATGTTGGCCATATGTCTGTAAAAACATCAATTTTAAAAGCCGCATAATATTCATCAACTGTGGGTATTGTTCAATTTTGCTCTCATTTTGCAGAAACAGTCTGATTTCTTCCAAGCAATCAACAAATCTTTGAAGTATGTTCCAGCGGCTCAACCAGCGAACATTATAATACATTAGTAAGCGATTATACACCGAATTGACTTCGTCTAACAAAGCATCAAACTTTCTTTTATTTAAAGCCTGTGACGATATGAGGTTGACTATTTTTGGGACTAAAGTTATTACATTATCAAGAGATGTTAAACCACTCTACGCACATAAGGCTTGTTGGTGAATAATGCAGTGGCATTCAAGAATCGAATGTCCTACGTCTGTTTTAAATGAAGAAATGAAACCATTTTTTTTTGCCTACCATATTTGCAGCACCATTAGTGGTTACTGAAACAATTTTTTTCAACTCAATTTCTTTCTCAGCAAGAGAGTTTCTTACTGCCGTACTCTTACCTGTGCCCTTTGTAGTTAATAACGATGTTATCGCAATTAATTCTTCCTTAATGATGTTTCCTACACAATATCGAGAAAATACAGCTAAACGTGCCAATTTAGTAATGTCAATATTTTCGTCAAGACATAGAGATATAAAATGAGCGGAGTTAATGTCATTTTTTTGTTGATCTGTAACATTTTCTGCCAGTTTTAAGATTCTATCTTTTATTGTGTTTCTTGATAGAGAAACACCTTTGATGCACTCAATTATCTTTATTATCAAAATCATCAAAAAGTGAGGGCACACATGCCAACTAAGCTTCTTTCAAAAACTCTCCCTCTTAAAAAGGTTTACCATGCCTAGCAATGGCATTTGCAGCCGAGTAACTTGCCGTACTTGTGTGATAATTTTTGCTTACATATTTAAACATAGACGTCGACTGTTTATTTCTGTCTTTTATTGCACTTGCAATTAATTCTTTTTGCTCTGGTTCGCTTTTTTTACAAAAAGGATTTTGATTTGTTTCAAAATACCGTTTTACAGATGATGTTCTGCATACCACTGTTCCAGAACATAAAACACACACCGCTTTGTCGCCTTTATTGATCATGCCATATTTCTTAGCCCACCAGGTTTGAAATTCTCTGCTACACTTACTACCTTGCACTTTTTTTTGCTGAACTAGCCATGTTAAAAATAGCAGTTAAAAATCGGAAATTTAACACAAATAAACTTTAAATGTACAGTTGTGTCGACAAAATTGACTATTCTATAAGCTTTCGCTTGATCCCCCCCCAAAAAAAACAACATTTTTACTGACTGCGCACGACTGAGCTAATGTGCAGATTTATTTGATTTTAGGAAATTGAGTACTTGTACGAGATTTCTGTAGTGTCTGCTCTTTCGCTTTTGTCTCAGGTCATTAAAATTTGTAAAAATAAAGCAGTGAGAGTAACTTCATGAATTAGGCTTACAAGCCAAGAATTAGATCACATATTAATAAATTAGATATATACAAGCTGAACTATTAATGTAAACGTTAGAATATATATTTTTAAACAACTTTAATATATTTAGAAATAGTTGCATACACACACTATGCGTAGATAAACTTGGTATCATTAGCAATTATAATACACGAAGTATTTAAGCAAGACATAACAAACGAGTCTGCTCCCCGACTTGTCGGCGTCGTGACGGATCACTCACGTTTGTTCATAATACTTCATAGTAAACTTAATTATTTTAAGCTAAAATTCAAATCGTTTTTGATTAATGACGTGCCCAAAATATTCTGTCGCGTGCCATCATTGGCACGAGTGCCATTGGTTCGCCATCCCTGGAATATATGCATACAATTGTTTTAAAGAAATGTTGACAAAAAATTTATTTAAATATAATATTTTGGCAAAAAATAAACTTAGAATAATCTTTTTCCAAATGTTTTCGTTTTGTGAAAAATGCTTCTATTATAATAATATTTTGCCTGTATATATAGCTCAGACCTTTCTCCAGAGGATCAACAAGAACTTTTGAAATATATAACTTAGAAGTGGGTTTATTCGTATTTTACGACAACAGAGGGGAGCAATTTTAAGAAAAAAACGCCAATAATTATTTCATTTGGTGGTAACTCTGAAAATAATGTAAATTTTTCAAAATTTCTAGTTGATCCTCTATAGAGAGGTCTGAGCTATATACAGGCAAAATATTATCATAATAGGCCTATTTTTCACAAAAGGAGATTATATTACATTTAAATAAATTTTTTTGTCAAAATGTCCTTAAAACAATTTTATGCATGTATTCTAATCTAAGTGACACTAAATATCATAAAAATTATCCATTTTTGCGCTTTGCAAAATCACGGGTCCGAACGTAGTCGGATATCTTAAAGAAAAGCAATTAGGCTTGATTTAGCAATTATCAATGCATTATTTAATCATTTTTTTTAGCAAAATGCCTTTTTTACTTGAAATATATATCGTAAGAATATTTTCTAAGTATCTAACTTCATAACCGCGTCTGCTACACACAGCTTTAAAGGATGTGAAATCGTCTTTCTAACTTCCTTTACTTGACCTTGAGTATTTGAAAACACTTGGTTTAGTATATTGTTTACAAGCTGTTAAAAACAAAACGCATAAAACGACCCAAGTAACAAAATATCCTGCTTTAACTCCAGTTATAAACAAGTATTTTTTTAAATATGAAATATATAAAATAAGTCCAAGAGCACATAGTAGTTTTTTTTTAATTTCAAAAAGCTAATTTATCTTGCGAATAAAAAGACTAGTGAACTTGATAACCGATAACAAAAACATAACTGAAATGCAATCGAATTATTTTTGTTTTCAGTTTATATATTTTTTTTTCGAGTGAGAAACTCTAACTAGAAAGTGAATATTTTAAATATGCTTATTGAATTATTATTATAAGTCGAAACTTTTCATCAAAATATTCATTTTAAATGTAATTGAAATGAGACGTAAATTAACTTCCTTAGTTAAAATGTATAATTGTATTTAATTACTAAATGATTCATTAGTATACATACAGTTGGACTTCTGTGTTTAGAGAAGTCGCTAAAATCCCGAAAAAAGTTCTTAACGTGGAAAATTCGCTTAAGAGAGATGGTCTTTCAACATATTTTACAGGTTGATTATAGGAAAACTTTCACAAAATAGAGGTTCGTAAAATGGAGGTCTGACTGTATATAGATACATCTCATATTATCATATTTTAGATTATATATATATATATATTATTTTATCATTTATTATCTACGTTTAAATGCATTGTATAAATATCTCATATTAAGGAAAAAACTATTTAAAATAAAATGCTATATAACATTTATTTCTTAGTTCAAACTTGAGTTTTAAATTTAAAGTTCAGTTTCAAATTGCGATTCTGGTAATGAAAGAAAAACCAAATAAAGTTTCCCAAAATAATCTAGTTTGAAAATAATATTTATATAGTTTAAAATTTAATAACTAACTAGATATCCAAATACAATTAATCAGATGTTTTGTACATTACTTTCTGTCAATACAAAGATTTTTCGGTTAATTCTTTTTTAATATATAACAATACAAAGAATACATATGTAAATATATTTGGAAATTATATTTAAATACGAAAGTTCCACATGAAAAATAAAACATCTTACGAATTTAAAGTATGCTTTCTTAAATGAAACATATTTTTTTCTAAGAAAGTTACCATAGTTACTTAAAATATTTATAGAGACACAACTCAATGTTCAGCGATTTATTATGTAAACCGTTCTTAGAAATATGCCGGTAAAACATCTAATTTAATAGAAACTCGACTTCCAACAAATATTTATATTTGTACAATTCTCATTATTTTTTTTTAAATTTTTTATGTATAATATATAGTTAATAATTATTACTACACAATATATTCTAGAAAGCATTTTGAGTAAAATATTGTTTCTCAAAAAAGAATTTGGATGAAAAATTAACAACCATGTTAAGGTAGAAATTAATAATAATACCCTAACACTAGTGAAAAAAACCGTTTATTAAACCTATTAAAAGTCTACAAACAAAGATTTTAGTGAAATTATGAAACTCAAAAATTATTCCACATTTATTATATAAGTATGTTTGATATTTATGAAGGAAAATCCCTGCAAAAGAGAATTCAATAACCATATAACAATTTTTAAAGAATTATTGAAAAAGTACTTAAAATGATTTTGTAAAATAGGAAAATATTTCATCTTCTAAAACTCTTCAATATTATGTTTAACTTTCTTTTCCATAGATACTACAGTAATAGTAACCATTAACTTTGGATATATTTCACTAATTTTATATAATTATATATAATATTGTCCAATGTTATTGGAAACATATAAACATACCTCAAAAGTTTTAGAAAAGGTAAGAGTTTTTGAATAAGAGGGACTTATATTTTTGAAAGATATCTGCCAAGAAGAGTTTATAATTCTTTAATATTTCATCAATAGTAAATAAAGTACTTTTAAAATAATGGAATAATGTATTAAATATTAAGACCGTTAAAATAATCCATTCAATTTTACTCAACAAATCATTAATTCATTTTACCATTGACTTACCGCTCTGAAACAGAGGTATAAAGCAGAGGACAATTACCAGTGGGAACATGGCAGTTGTAGAATATCGTCAGCAAATAAGCCTTACGGAACGGAAGAAACGTCAACCGGAAAAGACCTTGCTTTTATCGCAGGGAACTACTTCCTCTCTTTTGTTTTGGCTCCCCTTCTAAGGAAGAACAGAACGACTTATGTCAAGATTTTGATTCAAGATTAGTGTTCAGGATCTGCCCATTCAATCCTATGCAGCAAATAATTCGTGTAGTATATTATTACACTTGTGCGAAGGATTACTTGGAAATTATAACATCTTTGCAAATCCATTAGGTGCCAGAGTATGTATATTGCTGCATGGAATATTATTTAAAACTGGACATCGCAAAAAATGCCTTAGAAATGCAACTTCACTCAAAATTGGTTTACTGATTATAAATATTTTTTTTTATTTGCGTAGCAAGATCCATTAAAAACTAAAAAAAATTACGGATTAATAACATATACAGTCGGACCTAAATTTAACGAATTCATCGCTACCGAACATTTTGTCCGTTAATTTGGGATTACTCGTTAAATCGGGGTTCAAACAAAATGTAATTTTTTTGCACTCACCTTTTGGAAATTCTATAATCTTAAAGATAATATTCTTAAAGAGAATGTCTCAATAAAAATCGTGAAAGCGGAACAACGATAGAAACGGGTAAGCGATTAGCTGACTAACAATCAAAGCTTTTTCCTGGAACTAAGAACCCTTTTATGATTTTCTTCGTAAAATAACCTCCAAATAGCGAGGAGCATTTTCTATTCAAAGAAATTTTCTTTTATGATACGATTTTTTTCCTCCGTTTTTTTTATAATACCGTATTTACTCGAATCTAAGCCACACTTTTTTTCCCAATGTTATTGGGTGCGGCTTAGATTCGAAGTGAAAAACATTTTTTGGATGGGGTATTTAGAACAATCACAGCTTCATGCATGTATTCATAATACTGATAAAATAACTTATTATACACTCCTTATTAGTTTTCCTTTTAAATTTATTTTAATTTTGTAAAACTGGACATCGATAAAACATTTTAGAATATTTTTCCAATTTTCACCGGTCGATCGCGATCGACTTAATGCCCACTCCGGCTCAAGAGGATTAGTTCGAATGTCACGTATAGATCTGTCATAATTTCTCACTAGTTAATAGGACATTTTAAAATAATGGCCGATAGATGTTTAAAAATCTTTTACCTAACTCGAAAGATTTCTTTTTCGACCATATGCACAGAAGAATATTCTGCATCATTTGCATCCTTCTGTATATGAGAAAAGTATGTTTTCACAGTTTCCAAACAATGTAAAACATAAGAAAATGTAACAGTTTGATGGAAGTTTCATTATCAATTTCTGCACAAGAACCTTCATTCATTGGCTCCAGAAAATCAACAATTTCTTCAACTTAGTTGCGGAGATAGACAGTCTGTCTTCAAGTCGTTAACATCTTAAAATATACCCTGTGCTGTGGATTGAGATGAGATAAGAAAGGAATTTCTTGAAGATTCACACGATGCATTACATTCATGATTCCTCTGTATCTGTTAAGCCTAATAATAGTTTTCATCCTTTCCCATTGAAATTTTCTGCTAACGAGAAAAGTCTTTTTCTGTTCCAGATAAAATAAATGTTTCATTTGAAAAACTAAAATTCAATTTTTAATACGTTTTTATTTGTAATATATATAAAAACGAATTATAAAAAAATTCCAACTGCTGAAATAATGCGTTATTTCGGGGTTTATTATTCGTTAAATAGGGGGTGCCTACATTTTAATCGGAAAAAGAGAAAATATCGCTAAATCGCGAAATTCATTAAATAGGGGGTCGTTAAATCGGGTCCGATTGTATTTCAATAATACGCAAAAAAAATAAATAAAAGCAACAAACAATTGAATGAAATATAGTTTTGTGATCAATATTATCAATTATTGAAATTAGCTTAAGGTATCCGAGTACATTTAAAACAGTTTTCTTTCAACAGCGAGCGAAAATATTTCTATAATAACAATATTTTGCCTGCATATAGAAATGCTTCTCTGCAGTTCCTCAACTAAAATTTTTGAGCAAATTTCATTTTTTTCTGAGCTACTATAAATACAAAAATAAATTATGTTTTCCACCAAAAATTATTTACATGTTGTATTAAATGTAAATTTCCTTTTTAAAATATAAATTTTAAAACTCCTAGTTTAGGCTCTTTAGAGAAGTCAAAGTTATGTATGTGCAAAATATTATCAATATAGAAGCATTCCCCATAAAAGGGAATATTTTTAAAATGTGTAGAGCTTTAAAAAAAAATTCCCTAAAATGTTGCACTTATTATTTTAATTCCAATAATATTCTCAAAACAATTTTATATGTATATTCCAATTCAGGAGACGTAATATATATATGTATACTAGCTGCATGGTCCGGCGTTACACAGGCTTCCTCTACTTTTATAAATTTTCCATTCCCTTCACAAAATGAGCACTTCCATTAATCTTTTTCGAAACGACTTCGACTTGTTTGTTTCTTTCCCCTCCGCTTAAGCCTGGGCCTTACCGAGTGTTTAACTTAATTTCCTCTTTTCTTCATGATGCCAGTACTTCTGTGCGGATGTGTGCGCGTACCATGCAAATGATTGCTATAATGATGTCATTAAAATTCCCTTTTTCAAATTTTTTTAACTTCTTTCCTGTCCAATTACCCCCTGCTTTGCACGGACATTTTTGAATGTATAACATATTGTCATGGAAATTCCCCTTCTCCTCTAGCTGTTAGCACTTCCTCTTGTGTGTGCATGATTTCTATATTAACGTCATTGCAATTCCCTTTTTCGAAATTTCTTCCACAGCTTTCCATTGTCAGACACATTTCTTTTATCTCTCTAGAGCCCGGCATTACAGTGGCTTTTTTGAGTGTATAACTGCCCCCCCCCATTATTTATAAATGATGAATTAAAAAATCTTACAGATTGCTATTGAAATGATTTTTTTTTCTGATCGTTTGAATGTTTGATTAAACATATGTACTGGTATACCCGTTCTTCGCACGGGTGAACTGAAAAATTAAACAACACAGATTGAAGGTTAAAGAAGTTTTTAATGAGTTAATTTTACGTGAATTGCAAATTAAACAAAAAAAGCTTTTTGCGTAGCTCAGCTAAACAAAAAAAGAGAGAAATAAAACACCTTTGTTAAATTTTAAGTATGTAGATCTAATAGCTGATAAAAAGGATTTTATTTTATTTATAACACTCCCCGTAACACTCTTGAGGGTTGATTTTTGAAAATACCTTCTTAAGCTGATCTCTGCTCAGCAGAAGTAACACATTGTTAAAAGTTTTGTGTAATGAACGCTTAAAATAGTGTAAATAATTTTTATCTGAAAGTATAATACATTAATATTACTTTCTGTAGTACTTATTTTATGTTAAAATTGTAATATTCGCAAGAAACGCCGTTTCTTAAATTATAATGACGATTCAATGAAAAACATAGCGAAATGTTAACGATAGAGTCAAGTTGGCACAAATGCCTAACTACTTTCATAGCTTGAGCTTTATTAGAGCTTTTAAGACCCGCCGTGTAGGGGGCCATGCACGTTAATACTTTATCCAACCGCATTATGATTTACTGCAGTTTTTTT
The DNA here is from genome assembly GCA_019973935.1 of Trichonephila clavipes. Classification (NCBI taxonomy): domain Eukaryota; kingdom Metazoa; phylum Arthropoda; class Arachnida; order Araneae; family Nephilidae; genus Trichonephila; species Trichonephila clavipes. The sequence goes on from BMAU01005285.1 coordinate 383,617, forward strand.
CATACAATATTTTTTTTGGATCACTACATTTAAAATTAATGGATATACATAAATAAAACACTCCACTTTCGAAAATTTAATCCGTTAGAGCTAATAAATTAATTAAAGATATTCCACTGTGTAAAATTAATTATATTATACCGTTCACTTAACATAAGTCGTCAAACCATTTTCTAAAATCTTCATTAACATACAAAAACATAAGACACTTAAATTTTGACAAACTATTTTTTCCGCTAAAATACTCATCATGGAACCCGTACTGCCATATATCTTGGAAGAGTGGATTTCAAAGAATATTCCTTCTAAGTATTGGTAGAATATTTCTTCTAAGTTGGTGTGGTGTGGTAGTTAGGAGAAGAGGGTGCCAGCTCAGGTGTCATCCACGTCACTTGACCATGGTTCAAAATTACGTGATCCGTTGCCAAAAGCCCTCGGGTAGCTGAACACAGTGCGACATTAATATTCATTCACTCTCACACTCCAAAAAATACAGTACAGTAGTTATTGCGTTTTTAGGTATAAAAATAATTATATCAATTAGAATTATAGCGTTATAAGTAACTACTAATCACAAAAAAATTTTGAAAATTTGTCCAAATGATGCAGTGTGAAAGAGAAAGTTTATTTACTTTAAGTATCAGGACTGATAAAAGCATTTATTTGGAAAAAAGATCAATTTCTTACTACCAAATATGCATAATAAAATCATTAAAAAAACATTAAAATAAAGAGAGATTTATAACAACCTCTCCCTTCAAAACTTAGTTTTATTCTGCAATAAAAAAAATAATAATATGCTGATCAGAGGAATTAATTCGAAGCGAGCATCTTGCGTAGCCAAAAAAAAAAAAAGGTTTTCACAAACAAAAGATACTCATATGTTGTGGTGGGCTTTGTTTGCAGCGCACGCCATAATTGATGTAGATGGCAGAATTTTTTCCTACTTACTTGACAAATATCGTTATATTTTGGACACTTCATACAATATCTTTATAATTTATAGTATTTGCTATAAATTATAACCTATGTGCTATTCTGATGTATAAGCTATATTACTGTAAAGTTTCATTAAAATCCATTCAGTTGTTTTTGCGTGAAAGACCCACAAAGAGCTTCACAAACTTTCGCATTTATAATGTATATTATATATATATATATATATATATATATATATATATATATATATATATATATATATATATATATATATATATATATATATATATATATATATATGAAATATTTCTATAATTCTTCTTGAGAGTGGTAAAAATAATTGTAAGACGTGGCGAGTGGATGCTATTTTCTGTAGCGAGCCAATGATAGGGCGTGACCAGTGGTGTGATTTTCTATATGACATGGAGCGTGGTCAAGTACGGAATTATCGAAGAGGCACTCATGTAAATCGTAATTCCTTTTTATTCACATGTGGAGACACATAAATATCCAGTAGGGATGGCATTACACATACAAGAAGCAAACATCATAGCACAAACACCAACACAAACAAAGATAAACATAGAACGCGTTGCAGCAGGCTGATTACATGATGAAGGCAAGTAGACAAAAGCGAGAGCGATTACACAAGAATTTGGCTTTTATACCGGCAGTGGTTATTACGTAACTGTAGTTGTGATTGGATAGAATGGGCGAAACAGGGATTTCGGACTAGCCGATTACGATTAAGATTACAATGTTAATTTTAAATCAGAGTTAAAGTTATTTTAAATATTAGTTCAAAGAGTTAATAAAAAGGACAATATATATATATATATATGCTTTTTGTAATATGTTTAATCTTAATTGGGTACCTTGAAATATTTTTATGTTTCAGTGAAATATGAATTGTGTGTCATCCGGCAAAAAAAAAAATTTCTTGAAGAATTTATTTGCAATTGTGCAATTTCCTATTTAAATAAGAATATTCATTATATATTTGTATTTGCTTTTGACTAATTTTTTCCGTGCATTTTTTTTTTTTGTAACAAAAACACATACCAAAAGATACAAGATACGTAAAGAATTGCAGGAAAAGTTTATTTGTTTCATAGATATCTAAAGAAAAATAACCCCAGGAAAAATATTTGGATTATATGTTTTTATGTCATGTAAGTATGTATATTGTGTAAATAAGTGCCCGTGGTTTGAAAAGATTTCGATTACTAGTTTCTTAGTTTTTTTTTAATTTGGTTTTCTAGTGGGATAAAACAGTTACAGAGAAGTTCATAGAAACAATAAAAGAAATATTTAATCTTCGACGGAAAAATTCAGACTTAGGAGAAAAATATGCTATAAAAACATTTGAAAAGAGAAAAGTAATATTTTGAAACTATTTAGGTGTCGGTAAAGTTGAATATGTTCTGATAAGATACATTTAAAAAACATACTTGGAAATATTTGATAAAATTTCTTATTCCCAGAGTGAATGTTTCAGTTTTCTAAGTGAACAGGAAAAAAGCTTTTGAATTCATACAGGAAAAAAAACTTACAGAGATGTGTGTGTGTGTGATTTGGTTTTTTAACTTTTTTACTCTTAACTAAATGCCATTTTTAAGAATTTAGACTGGATAATTAAAATCATAAAAATTAAATAACCTTTTTATCAAATTTACGATGAGTTATCTGAAATGGTTTTCATTAAAAGAATTTATTATGGACTATTTTGGGGAGAGGGGACGAAATATTTTGAATGTGCTCTGGTAAATAAATATATTTCAGTCCAAAATTAAATTTATATGGCTTTTTAAACTTTCAAAGAACTGTATGTAAATAAATAAAAAAAATCGCGAAAGTGTTAATACGTACTTCTGTTCTAAGCAAATTGAGTTTAAAAATTGTATTAATTTTTAAGCACAAATATAATTACTGAAGTATGTCTAATTTTGCAAATAACGCTATTCTTAGATGCAGTCAAGATAGGATAATAGGAGCCAAGAGAGATAATTTGAATTTATACTTGTGAGCAGAATGTGTAATTCCACTTTAATTGCAGAAGCCTACTCTGATTTAACTCTGCATACAACGAATCTAATTTTAGGTCTCATCATTAGTGTTCCTGAGTTATTTTAACTAAATTATATTCTCCATTTCTGTTTTATTTATAGTTGTTTTCTTGAAACTGTGGCTTGGTTTGTTATTAAGTTGAGGGTCTGTATTATAATATAGTAATTTGAATAGGAATATTTCTATTTTTAGCTCTTAAGATGCCTTATTCAATTATTCATGGCATGAACATGTTGTAGTTAATCGAATAATTTAACCATACATATATATAATACTCTTAAAACTTAAAAACAATTTTAAGCTAAGACTTTAATTTTTTTTAAGTTAGTACCATTTCGACTATAAAAATAATATGCAGCTTTTCTCTCCATTTTATTTCTGCATGAAAACTTGAAATTTCATTTAAATTCTAAAACTATTTTCCCTAATATCAAGGTAATTATCGTATTGTTTGATTAATTCCTAATTTATATCCTCCTATAAGTCTACCAACTGATTTACTAATCACAATGGAACAGATGTCAGCAGTTTTGCTGCTATGGATGGCCAATCCAATCAACTATATGATTCAGAATTCCACACAGAAGAATATGGTATTTGAAACAGTTTGATTCCTCTGGAAATGTACGTAGAGATAGGGATTAGAGGTTAAAAATACTGCACCGCCGTAATTAACATCGCAACATCAATGATATAATTTGAGACTTTGATACAATCCATAACATTTAACTGCGAAGCAATTTCTTTACTGACTCAAAATTTTTCATATGAGAAAATACTTAATCATATTAGTTTGTTAAACCAGCAGCATACACAAACCTCCCTTACAAAGGGATATGTATTCTAAAAATCATATGAACAAAATGCCAAGGGGTAAAAATTAAAATCATGCTAAAGGTTAAAAATATGTTGGTCTATGAGGTGTTTATCAAGCCCCTTGTGTACTCTATTGTGAAGAACTAAAGCAGAAGGTATATACATACAATTTTCATCAAAAACCAAATCTGTCCAGCAAAGACTTTCTGAGAATTTGATATATCGTTAGAGTATAATCATTCGGATTTTTTTTCGCAATTCCGAAAATTTTTCTTTCCATAATTCTGAACATGTTACTTCAATAAGTTGTTTTTCAAACTTTTATCAACTTCCATTCTCTGAACAAATTTGTGCCATTGAAACTGTATCGGGTGCCGTAGGTTGCCGACGCCTGTTCTAGAACAATAGCTTCGATGCATCTTGTCGTAATACTCTAACCACAAAGACGTTTTTTTTTTACATTTTAAATTCAAGAATGTATGACACATCATAACTTGAGTACTAACCGAAAATATTTTGGCTTGAAAACTTCCTTCCTTCTATGAAGAAAGCTTTTCTTTTTCTGTGGACTCATCCAGAATATCAAAAACAATTTCCGATAATGAACGTACTATATCGCAACTTCATTGAGAACACTTTTTTGAAATCATACAGAGAAACACTTATTAAATGCTAATGAAAGCATATAGTGTCTACTTTCCCCTTTCTGAAGCAGACCCACTACGTTGCTCAATAAACAAATTTGTACTGACTTATAAGCCAATTTTCTAACCATTCTAGTTTCTTCCCTTTTCCATTCATTTACTTGTATGCCTATGATTTTCCGATACCCCCCACGTCTCTTCTTTCATTTAAACAAATAATAAAAAATTTATGTCAATTCCTACTTATACATACATATATATATATATATAGAGAGAGAGAGAGAGAGAGAGATCAACAAAGAAAAATTTCATTGTTTCAACTTTTTATTAAATAGTTACAATTAATATAAATATGTATATACATATGATGGGACCACAACATTAAGTGGTAATTAATTTTTATTAATTATCAGTAAATTATTGGAATGTCATCCAAAACTATCGTGTATATAAAATTTCAGTTCAACTGAATGCTTTAAAACGTTAGAAAAAAACATTTTCAAGTTTTGACACAAGTCTCTAAAATGATCGCTAAGTCACCAAAAATGATTCCAATGTGGTTGTATTTGTAATTTTTTAAATAATTAATTTTTATTAATTATAATTAAATTACCGTATTGTCATCCAAAATAATCATGCATATAAAATTTCAGCTCATTTGAGCGCTTTAAAATGAATTTTATTAACGATTGAAAATTCCACCAAGATAAGTAAATAAATAAATATATAGAGAGTGTGAGCTATATACACTGGTGTGCAAAAATTAAGGACGAGACGGTTTTTTCAATATAACTTTGTACAAAAGCTTTCCAAATCAACACATTTAATACCGTAAGATCCCCAATACGTAAGGACATGTGTAATGTAAGCAACACTTACTAAAAGAGAAATCAGAGGGATAAAAAGAAGCTTGATTGAAAAAGTAGCATGGAGCGCAATGCGACTGAAGGCCGAAACATCCCTGTGATGGGTGTCCAGCAAGAAACATCCGGTCTTTTGTAAGGGATATGATCTCCCCTGACTGCTAGGCAGGTTTCACAGCGTCTGCCCATGCTGATAATGAGGGTGTCAATGAGTTGTTGAGGCATTGCATCCCATTCGTCTTGCAGCGCCAATCGAAGCTCCCGAATCGTTACTGGTGGGAAGGTACGAGCTGCCAATCGTCTGCCTAGAAAATCATATACATGCTCGATGGGATTGAGATCCGGAGATCGTGCCGGCCAATCCATACGTTCAATATCCTCACTCTCTAAGAGCTGTTCAGCAGCTACTGTGCGATGACATGGTGCATTGTCGTCCATGAAAAGGAACTGCAGATCCATAGCGCTTCTAAAAAGACACACATATGGAAGAAGAATCTCGTTACAATAACGGGTCCCGTTGACTGAACCTGCGTCGAAGATGTGAACGTCTGTACGACTACCAAGCATGATGCCTCTCCAAACGAGAACACCGCGACCTCCATACCTGTCCCTTTCAATGATGTTCGAGGGATGATTGCGACTCCCCCGCTCTCTCCAGATGAGTATGCGATGAGAATCGCTACTCAAACTGAATCTGCTCTCATCTGTAAAGAGTACTCGTCCCCATTCATTGTCTCTCCAATTCCGGTCTTCCCGGCACCACAGAGAACGCCTTCTCCGATGGGCAGGCGTTAAAGGTACACACCGTACAGGGAGTCGTGCAAACAGACCACCACCGTGCAGTCTTCTGGCTACGGTAAAACGCGATATCGGTCGTCCAGTCGCCTGTGTCGTGTGTCTAGTGATTTCTCCCGCTGTCTGCCCCCTGTTTCTTCTGGCCTGTAAGACAATGTACCGGTCATCTGCGGGTGTGGTTCCTCGTGGACGACCACTACTGAACCCCCGGATAGCTGTTTCTGTAGTTTGAAATTGTCTCCAAAGTCGTGAAACGATGCTGTGAGCAATTCCGAACTCTGCAGCCACACTTGTCACACTGCGGCCTTCCTCCAACTTCCCAATGATTCAACCTCGGGTAAAAGCATCCAGATGTCGTCTAACAGATTGATTATTCGCCATTTCTCGCTGAGGCAGCAACTCGGTGTGATTTTAACTGCTATACGGCGTGCAATCTCTTTGCCAGAAATACTGATCTTACACCGACAACATGCTTTATACTACTCAGACACTCCCAAATTACGTCTACCTGCATATCTGCGCATGTGCTACCATACATCACCTTACTTAATCTCCTGATTGGTCTATCTGTCCACTCTGCCTCTTCTGATATGCTAATTTTTCGACTTCGTCCTTAATATTTGCACACCAGTGTATAATAGTAGGAATTTGAAAAAAAAATTACACCGCATACTTCAAAACTGACAGGACATTCAATTGATTCAGGGATCTTAAACAATCATGAACAAGGATATACTTCTGCAACAACGTCTTTCGCTTGCAAATAGATATAGACACACTTACTATATTAAAATGCCAAAAATGAGAATTTTTCTATTTACTTAAGTAAATGTTCAATTCATCAAAGCGACCTTATTTTCTTGCTTAAAATTTATATGAGGTTCTTTGCAATAACGTTATGAAACCCCCCTCTGCTATTTATTGAAAAATGCTGCTTTTCTTTTCTGTTTGTTTTCAAAGTTATAAGCACTTGGATATCGACACATCAATCCGGCACTATATATTTAGTGTGGATGCATGGAATTGCAGTTTTGCTACGGCAGTATTTCAAAACAGTAGATACTTTAAAGCGTGTCTTTTTTATAGTGAGTAATATAGAAAAATATATTTCGAATGTCTATAAGCACTATAAATTACATTTTCTGACAGACGAGAGAATTAACAACCAATATTTCATAGTTGTTTCTAAGTTTTAAAGCTATATCATCTTTCTCTCAGTTCTCATATACAAACACAATGTCTCTCTCTCTCTTGGAAAGAAATTGGATTTTAAATAATGTATCAAGAAAAAAATGGTGCAAAAAAACAACGTACTACCATTGGATAAAAACAGACAGAACAAGAAACAGATGTAGAGCTTTTAAAATCGAAGATACCAAAAAAGTCTTTGGACTAAAATAAAAACCTATTAAGATTTCTGAAACTGTCACGGAAATAGGTTATCGATTTAGGGTTAAGCAGTGCTTTATATACAGGATGCTCTCGGCTTATATCAGAAACAATAATGGAACTCTGTAAGAAAAGCGCTTTTATTTCAGATACCATATTAAGCATGCAACCCATTTCGTGTCAGCACCTGGGTACTTTTATCACCTTTTACCTTTATCTAAAGATCTACAATCTTTATCTTCAAAAAATTAGTACTTATTTATCAATTACATATTAGAATTGTACTATCTACTTAATTTTTCTACCTTTTTTAAATTAATTTAAATCAAAGTTTAGTTAGATAAATTAAACCATTTGAATAACAAATTAGACAAGTAATTCTAAAAAATGAAGTAGTATTGAAAGTATGATTCTATCAGAGAGAGAGAAATACATATAAAATAAAATTTTTAATTCTGTAAATGATTTATAGAAACAGGTGATTTAACTTAAAACATACAAAATTCAGTATCACAGTGCACAATCAGTCACAAATAAACGAAATGACTTCATTGAAGAAGCCATTAAAATTGAGAGACTGAAATCTAAAAATTTCCACATTGAAGATGTCTTCAAAAGGTTTTCAATTTGAAACTTGTTCATTACCATGAATAAATTGTATTTTATACCCCGTTACAGCCCCTATTTGCAACAATAAGAAATTCCATCCCACACTCTCAATTACTTCAAAAGGTTAAATTAGCTTTTATTTCAATTCCAATTACTTGTTATCATCTCAACCGAAAAAAATGCCACTTTTTCAAAGCCTTTTTTGACATTAAAGTGACTCGTTTTTTTCTCGGAATTTCGACGGAAAAAGAAGACAAAAGGAAGTTGCAAAACCTCAATCGCACCTAAAAATATTCTCCAAACTAGCTAGATATCTGTTCATGGCTATTTAAATGTGAATTGAAAACATTCGTCGAGAATTTATTGATTATCAAAGCAAATCTTCGTCAGATAAGCACATTTGCATTTGAATGGCAATCGATAAGGGAATGGAAATCTTCTAGAACTGGTGCCGAGAAAGTAAAATAGAAACGACAGTGTTATATTGATGTTTGAAATAAATTTTGAATTGCTACGGAAGAAATGTATTTTTAGTTATTCAATAGGGAGAGATTGTCACGTCATCCGTTACCGTTGTCTCAAAAGCTGTCTTTAAAAGTGCTATTTTTTGTTTAAAAACAATGAAATAAAACTGAATACCCGTAAAAGACTTTACACACAATCCAATGTGGTGAAATTTGAAATACCATTATATATATATTGGACTTATTTTGTGTGTTTATTGATATATGCATTTTAAAAGGATATTGCATTTGTGCTAAGTCTTAACTATAATATACGTATAATTTTAGCATTTTTCAGTAAGTTTTAAATTTTGTCAAAGCCTCATTATAGTGTTCCAGTATTGTGTTTTAAAATAAAAAAACAAATTGTTCTCGTTGTTGCAGCAAACATGTAACGAATATTTAGGTTTATATAAACGAATGCAATTCTATCTTACACTTCATTGTTTCATAATAAATAAATGGATATTGTAGCAAAAATAGTTCACTTCGGTTCCATGGACACGAGCTACTGCTCAGACTCACGCGTCCGGCTGCGGGCTACTTGCCAAAATTAACTTCTTTTGTTTTCTTTGAATGGACTTGAATTTTTATGTGTCACATACTTCTTTTTCTTAATTGTAATTCTCTCTCTGTCTCTCTCGTGCTTTTATTATTATTAGTTTTACTTGTATTTATAGAAGTTAACTGTCATTATAGTTATGAAAATTTCTGGAACTTTTTAAACGGCAATATAAAAGGAAAGGAAACATTGAGTTCGGGAAATAAAGTCCTGAATTGTGACTAGCGAATTTTGTTGTCATTTTATTTGAGTATCTAATTCTACAATAGTTTAATCTACACTAATATTTTATAAAATAGTTTTATTAGACTGGTCAGTATACTATACCTGAGTTTCCCACTTAATTTTTTCGGTATCAAATTTTTATATTTGGGAATTGCATTATTAAGCTACTTTGCTCTATTTTGATTTGACTTATTTAAATTGACAAATTCAAACACCAGAATGGAATTAGGTAAGCGAAATTTGGGGTCATTTTAGCTGATTTAAAAGATTATGCCTATTCAAACTTCAAGCTAGTTGAATAAGAATTGTGCCATTTCGAACGTGTAAATCAAGATAGGTTTTAAATACGCGATGGGGACGGTGAATTTTATTTATCTTCTAGATTGGGTGTTTAGAAGGTTAGAGTTCGAAAAACTTTGAGAAGACGAAGAAAGCAATATATGAGTATCAGCTTACATTGTTTGAACAAGGCAATTCAATAGATCTACTAGAAAGTGAAATTTCTTTCCGCGATATTACAGAAAACTTTAGCTGAATTTATCCACATTATATGATTTTTGTCAAATATGCTACTGAGAAAGTACTGTCTTATGAAGACAAGGAAACGATAATGCATGGGCCACTATTGAGAAGAAAATTCCCGTATTCTATGCTTAGATGTAATACATCATGCATCTAAAACGAAAACTTAAACTTCTCTTAGTCCCAGAGAGACACAGTGAACTATAATAAATTGCAAAATTGAGACCTAGTCTTACGCAGATTCTATCCAGGTGCCTTGTAATATTAATGCCCCTGACTTGAAATCGTTGTTATAGATGACTTCAGTGATGTCCCTTTTAAGTGGAAATTAGTTAAAAGTTTCAGATGAGACCGTTTTTACTTTGATCTAGTGTAATGACTAGAAAAAACCAATTGAGTGCTTGGAGCGAATCACAGTCAGCGAGAAAGACACACTGGACGTACATCAAATTTATGGCCTGTGAACTAATTTCCTTTGACAGCAGGAGTACTCACATCATTAATCCAAACACCTTGAAAGTAAGTTTTTACGGAAATGTAGTAAATTAACCTATTCTTGGAGCATTTTTCAAAAGTAAAATGCTCGTAGGTGGGTTTCAGTCCTAAATGGTATTCATTTGCAAACCGCATTTAGTTATAAGTTCGGAAAATATTTATCGTAGTTAAAATGCTTCCTTCAGGAGGTTGTATTTTAGGCCGCCAGTAATGTATTTATGTACATTTTTGTTATTTGTGACATTTTACCACATCTTAAAAATTTAAGGTATCCGACTACGTTCGGAACCGTGATTTTGTATAAATGGATAATATTTATGATATCTAGTGTCAGATTAGAAAATGTATATAAAATTGTTTTAAGAATAGTATTACAATAAAAAATGATTTAAGTACAATATTTTGACAAAAAATGAACACAGAATGACCCATTTTCAAAATATTTTCCTTTTGTTAAAAATGCTTCCATTATAATAATATTTTGCTTGTATATATCTCAGACCTCTGTACAGAGGCTCAACTAGAATTTTTGAAATATATAACTTAGAAGTGGGTTTATTCAGGTTTTACGGCAACAGAGGGGAGAAATTTTAAGAAAAAAAGCTGATAATTATTTCAATTGGTTGTAACTCTGAAAATAATGTGAAGTTCTCAAAATTCATAGTTGAGCCTCTGTACAGAGGTCTGAGCTATATACAGGCAAAATATTATTCTAAAAGAAGCATTTTTAATAAAAGAACATTTTAAAAAAAGGTTATTCTAAGTTCAATTTTGCCGAAATATTGTAATTAAATAATTGTTTTTGTCAAAATGTCCTTAAAACAATTTTATATATGTATTCTAATCTAAGTGATACTAAATATCGAGAAAATTATCTATTTATGCGCTTTTATAAAATCACGGTTCCGCACGTAGTCGGATACATTAATTATTTTGTATTAAGTGCATTAAATTTACTTTCTTGTGATTACGAAAATTTTTATTAAATATGTAATAACTATACTTATATACCATGCACAAGCAATGTAAAGAGTGTTTTTTTCCAGGTATAGAAGTTTAAGTTGGCATTACTTTCCAAGATGGCAACCGATTTAACAGCTGTCAAGTGATTTATTCTAAGTTTGGTTTGGCAATTCATCAAAACGATCATCAAGCAAGACGTAGATTCGTCGAATGGGTCCAAAATGAGATTGCCGTTGTTCCCGATTTTCATAAGCGAATTTTGTTTAGCGATGAAGCGCACTTCTGGTTGAATGGCTACGTCAACAAACAAAACTGCCGCATTTGGAGTGAAGTTAATCCACAAGTGTATGTCGAAACACCATTACATCCAGAAAAACTGACTGTTTGGTGCGCTTTATGGACTGGTGGAATTATTGGTCCGTACTTCTTCAAAAATGATGAAGGCCACAACGTTACAGTTAATGGTGATCGGTATAGAGCCATGATTACTAACTTTTTCATTCCTGAATTGAACAATCATGATGTCCAGGAGCTGTGGTTCTAACAAGACGGCGCAACATGTCACACAGCTCGTGCCACAATCGATTTATTGAAAAACACGTTTGGTGACCGCCTAATTTCACGTTTTGGACCTGTGAATTGGCCTCCAAGATCTTGTGATTTAACACCACTAGACTATTTTCTGTGGGGCTAAGTAAAATCATTGGTCTATGCGGATAAGCCACAAACGCTTGATCATTTGGAAGACAACATTCGCCGTGTTATTGCCGATATACGGCCACAAATGTTGGAAAAAGTCATCGAAAATTGGACGTCTAGATTGGACAACATCCGAGCCAGCCGTGGCAGTCCTATGCCAGAAATCATATTTAAAATTTAAAGTTCTATACCTCTAAAAAAACACCCTTTAGTATTGCAACTTAGCAATCAAATTTAGAAGCACTACAATAAGTGGCAATTACTGTAGTACTTTCTGTAATGCATATTTATACTTCCCAGCGTTACCTTTATGTGAATGAACTTCTAAGTAATCTGTGTATAATACTACTGTTCTCTCATTTCAATATATCTTCTTTAAGTCTTCCTTCTCCATCAAGGTCATCTTTTAATCCATTACAGCAGATAGCGCACCTGAACATTAGGATTGGAGACATTGCCCTCTACCCTTAAGGAAGATAGTAGGCTTTGGTGGAAGATACAAATATACGACAGTCTAATCATTATTGAATCCAAGCTCTCGCATTAACCAATATGGGTTTTCACAAGCTTGACTTGAGCACAGATATCAGTCAAATTGTGTCGCAAACTCGAATCATATATTAAAGTATTTGCTGTGATATTTTTAAAAAAATATTATGTTCATCATTTTATTAATCATAGGGAAAAAATGTGTTTGTAAGTTAATTTCCAACAGTTTATTTCGTTATAAAATTTGCAAAAAGTTACTGCTTTGTATTGATTTTGATTACGAAATTTGTACATTCCACATTGACTTTAAAAAAAAATGTTCTTACAGAGATTGATACAATTAATTTCAATTAATGTGTTGCTGTTTTAAGTAGTTGCATTTTATTTCGTATAGAAACTTTTGCATTTAAAATAAAAATTATTTTAATTTTTGTTGATGATGAAATTCAAAAATGTACCGTAAAAGGCAATTGCCATATTTTACATGCAAGCATGAATGAGAAAATTTGCATGAAAAATAAATAAATAAAAAGAGAAAGAAAAAAATGCTAATTTAAAACAATAGCAAACTCAGTTTATGGTTACTCAGAAATTATAGTAAAACACTATTGGTAGAAAAAAATAGTTTAAAGGAACATATTTCCAACAATTCATAGAGCCTTATACACTAATTAATTCGCATTCCAACTAATTAAAAAACAACAAAAAATGCTTTGTTTCTCATTATTCTTTATAAGTATGTGTGTTACTTTTCACTTTTTTTTTGAAAAATATACTCTAAAACAAATTTTCCTCATTAAAATCGGCCAAGTAATTTTATTGCCTATATATACATCAACTTAGTAAAATACTTATATTACTGAATGGTATAAACTAGTAAATATTCATTTAGTTTAAAAGATAAATCGAAATTAATGGATGTGTTAAAACTTTAATATGTCTCAAATATAATGTGCTGAGAATAATTTAATGTCTTAAGACAATCCGAAGAATCTGGAAGAAACACAAAACATTATATTCCACTTTTGTTTTGGAATATATACAAGTAACATTAAACGACCCTATTTTAATCGAAGTATTAAGAAAATGCGATATGATATTTCGTATGCCTTAAATATAATATGTACATCACATCTATCTAAAATATTCCTGCAATGTCTGAAACTTTTACTTAGCAATGTATACGTCACAAAAAGGTTTGCTTTTTATTAAATTACAGTAAATAATTTAATAAAATTAAACGTCTTATAAATCTGAAAATAAATAAAATGTATTGTGTTGTTTTTCGATTCAGTCCCTCCAGGTGTCTTAACTGTAACTTTTTTCCCTTTTTTTATTAAGTGTTTTTACTGAAAGCATTTTCCCCATTTCTTATTATTTGTCTTAACTGTAATTTTTTTTATCATTTATATGCTCAAGCATTTTGTTGTTGATTTTAACATACAGATGCGGGCATTATTGATGCAGTTTCCATGAAGTTTGAAATTGTAGTATTTTTGACTTTTCACTGACTTTTCCTCGTTTAAGATCCTGTATTTTATAACATATAAATATTTTCTTTTTCAACTGCCTTTCGTGACTGTTATAAATAATGTTAGCAGAAAGTGTAAGGGTGAAGCAAAAGTCTTTGCGGTCAAGTTTCAACTAATATTGAATTTCTGTAGAACAGGCATTAAAACGTGGTGTCACTTCGTTAACAGATCTATACGCCTTTCAAAAACAAATCATGGATAAATTAAGAAGACTGGATACCTTTCAGTAATAACCTTTAGAGCAGCTTCTGTGCGATGAAAACATAAACAATTCATTTCATGAAGAATTAATGAAAGCGGAAATATATATCGTGATAAAATTAACTTGAATGTGTTGTTAACCAGAAACTGAATGGGGAGTCTCAAATGAAGCTTGAATTTTACAAAATACCACGAACAAATTTATGCTACTAAAATTATAGTTAACAAAATAAGTGAAAAAATATTTTAATGGTGATTCAAAAGATTTTCCCAATTTTTGGTCTTAATTTGAAAAAATTCATAACTATCCGGACATTCCCGACGGCAATAAAATGTAATACGTAATGCAATGCTATGTTTCAAGGTTCAAAAATGGCCAGAGTAGTGAATAATTTTCACAATGGCTGGAGTGTATAATAAGAAGACAGTTGGATTTGACAATGCTTACTTAGATTTCGTAGTCAGATATTGATATCATTCTGACAGACTGTTCAATTTGACAATCCTTTTACATTGAAATCATTCTTATTCTGATAATGTCCCGTGTTCTTTGTATTTAATGCTTTTCGTTATTTAAAATGTACATGTTTTAAAAAACAAACGATTTTCAGATAAGTCATTCAACTGTTCTTTATCACGAAATATGGCATCAGTGTTAGTATCGCGGGTTTGAATGCATCCTGAAATACGCATCCATGAAACATAAACTCCCGTAGTTCTCGACGTACAATTTCTTAAAATAATCTTTGACCGACAACTCACTTTCCTTCCGCAAATCTTACATGCGGAAGAAGTGTGAAAAGTTCCTCAACCTCATGAAGGTTCTATTCAACACCTCTTGGGATGTGGATCAAACTTCTCTGTTCCGAGTATATCAATCTATCGTACTTTCCCGGATTGATTAGAGTTCTGTTGTATAAGAATCTGCTTGCAACTCTACGTTTACAACATTTGACCCATTTCATCACGTAGCATTGAGAATCTACTCTGGTGCGTTTCGCACACATCGCCGGTGCAGATCCTCTAAGTCACTTACAAGCAACTTTCTCTGGACCCAAGATGAAAGAAGCTAGCTCTTGCTTGTTATTTTAAGATTTTTTCCGTGCATTCACATCCCTATAACGAGTATACCCGACCACCAGTATGAAGAGACTTTATGGGGCTCAATCCTCTAACATCCATCCATTTATGGATAGGACGAAGCTTATTTTACCCTACATGACGTGAATATATCCACCAAAGAAACGTTTTGCAGTTCCAACCATAGAATACGCTGTTTCCATTGTATCACTCCTTTCGCTACATGCAATAAATCCGCAATAGCACCAATCGCTTTTCAACATATCTTTGCTTTCCCTCAGAGGCGGTATAGTGATTATTCTCCCATCTACACAGATGGCCTGAAACGAATGGATTACGTTGGGTATGGAATCATGGTTGAAAGTAATGTGCATGGTTTTCGGCTTGGTATTTCTTGCAGCATATTCACTGCTGAATCCATCGTCATTTACCATGCAATACAAATAATTAACTCTGACAGCCCCCGTAAATACTGTACCTATACTGCACGGTGTCTGAATATATACTGTATGAATGTCTTGGAAGCGCTTGAGAATTACAACGATCAGTGTCACCCTGTGGTATGTGATATAATAGACATCACAAATCGAATGGATGGCAAGGGTTGTGATATGCAGTTTGTTGGATACCAAGATACATGTGTATCATAGGCAATGAACAAGTGATAATCGCGGTTTGGTCGACAAGGACACACTTGGATGCTAGCAGTTCCTCCTTTGTGACATAAAACGCATTATACTGCATCATATTGATAAAGTGTGGCACAAATCATGGAATTTACAGACTTATAATAAACTACTTTCCGTGAAATCTATAATTAGAGATCTTGGCCTAAAATGTCGATACGAATACACGATGTCAGACTGACTGTCCTTCGCATTTATCCTCCTCGTTTTACTCATAGGCATCTTTTATTGAGTGAGAATGCTCAGGCTACACGTTTGTTGACATCTGAGTTAAAAGTGCACACAAGAACACATTATGAGCATACAGAGACTTCTTCATAAGTGCTTTAAAAGCTGTTGTGTGATTTAGCATCCCCTTGTTGGTCTCCATAGTGTGTGCTACCACCGTAATTTTAATCTGTAACCTGTGACTCATGGCTACAATGATAGTGGGTCACCTTCCTATCGACCAGGAAGCTCCCCTAGAGGAACAAGCTTAAAAGTCTTCCTTGAAGAAAGCATATCTGCGTAATACTAAATTTTATTGACATTCGCAAAACAGAAGGTGTTGCATCTCTCTCTTCTCTACAAATTCAGAAAAGTCAAATGCCACTGTTCAGTTGGTCTGCTTCTGGCATGTTAGTTGTTTCATTTTACACAAGACAAATTCTAGAAGGATTCCACGCAAAATAAAAGCTCCCTATACTATGCCACTTTCTCTTTAAAATTTCTATTTGAAAACTACTTTATTTCATTACTCTAAATCCGTCTTTCTTAAACTGTGGTGTGCGTCCTCCCAAGGGCGGATGATAACTCTACGAAGGGGGCGCGTACACATAGAAAAGTCCAAAACAAAAGAATTCTTAAAATCGTTATTAATTTACTGAAAGTAAAAAAAAAAACTTAAAAATACACATTTACACTAATATAATACACTTATAAATGTATCAGTACTGCACAGTGTATTTTATAGCTAATTTAACAATACTAAGTAAGGGGTCACAGGGGTGTTAAATTTCTCTAGGGGTCTGAAAATATAAACAATTTTCAAACAGGTATAATTTCTGTAAATTTAATTTAAATAATTCGAATCTTTTACACATTACTTATAAAGGAATGGGTCTTCAGAAAAGTATAAAATGTTTAAAATATAATCATAATTTTAAAAGTCATAATCATATGAAAACAAGAAATTTTTCTATAAGAAATATTTATTAAGTTTTACGTCGCGCATGCTATTTTCTAAAAGAGTAGGTTTAATTACTAGCTATAAGTTGATTTATAAAGGCAAATGTATTCTTAATACTTTGTAGCTACTTTTATATAAATAGAATAATAACTTACATATTTTAATAAATAAAAAAAATACATTTTAAAAAAATATTAAAAAAATTGCAATATTTTACAAATATTTTGAAATAAAAAAGATATATAATACTAAAATTAGGTAGGGTTTAAAGAGTATGATGCATTGTATAATTCTATAAAGTTTTATACATCAGAGGCTAATATTTTAGAAAATAGCGTGCGCAAAGCAAAAAATACTTAATATTTATTATAGAATGTTCATATGCTTATGACTTTTAAAATTATTTATATATTTTAAACATTTTATACTTTTCTGAAGCCCCTTTCTATTTTAAATAACACGTAAGAGATTCGAATCATTTAATTTAAATTTAAAAGAATTATACCCGTTTGAAAATCGTTTATATTTTCAAACCTCCAGTGAAGTTTAACACCCCTGAGACCTCTTAAGAATAACATTAATAATGTCCAATGACCTCTTGGGTTTGCCATACATGAAACTATATAGAAAATAAAAAAAAACTCATTTTGATAATTTGTACGGATTACAAATAATCCCTCAACTGACGATTAAAAGTTACGAATTTGCTCCCCATTGCCACCGTTTCCTACGAAGATGCGCGTATGAGATGGGCGGGAAAGAATAAATAAGCAAATCATCTAAAATAAGTAAATCCTTCTTAAACACTGTCAAGTTCCTTTTATTGCATTCCTTAGCCTTCGGAAAAATGATACAGATAGCAGTGCACAGAAAAGATCATACTTCAAAGGAAATACGTATATATACGTCCAGGGTAATTAACACTTTGGCTGAGCGAGAAGTTTATATATGCCGGTGGCACTTAAGAGGTTAACGTCGTATTATAAATTTCGCGTCAAATTATAGTATTATTGAACTCAATACATTGTTATTGTAGGAATGGGGGGCAATGAAAGTTATGGGAATATTGGGTCACAAATATTGAAGCTTTGAGAAGCTCTGCTCTAAATATTGCCAATATTAATTAAATTCAAATGAACCAATCAGCTTATATTATTTTATTCCTTAAGCACAATCTGCAGACAAAAGTTCTTGAGCAGTTAAGAGGAATATGAAAATAATAAAACAAATTATGAATTAAAATCTTATTGTACACCAATTTGTAACACGTTTTAGGGTAATTTCAAATCTTGTATTCGTGTGGATTTGTTTCAAATTTGGTTTAGCTTTTAATGTTACAATGTATGAGTAAGAGGAAGACTTTAAAAAAATATCTGACAAGTTCTGAGGACATTCTTAAACCCTTGTTCTTTTATCTATTTCACAAATAACACAGAAACATTGAACATAGAATTTTCGATGCTGAACAAACAATTCAACATTTATCTTTTGAAGAAAGTGTAGATGGATGTATCGGGAATTTAATTATTCCATAAGGGGTTTTATTTCGAAGACAATTTTCAAGTACATTATGGGATTGTTCTATTTTAAGCGGGAATGCTCAAACTCCTTTCCACTTTCCATGTAAACTCCAATTAAACCTTTCTGAAGGAACTGCTAACTGTAAACCACTCTACAAATTAGTTAAAAATACCTGAAGCATGCTACAATTAACTACGCTTCATGCTGACGAGAAAATTAAGCGTACATATTTATTATCGTTTCTTTAGCCGTCAGTGTGTTAATAATGAGCCTCTAATGATTCCCTTTGATTAAAGTGATGGCATGAAGTAAAATATATGTATCTCTAAAATAATGTTTGGATGATGTAGGAATTTTGTACATTTTTCTTTGACAAGCTATTATTACAAAATGTTCGACGAAGTAATTTTTATAAAGGAAAAAAAATTAAAAACACTGCCTCAGTGAATCTATCTTTTGTTTGAAGGTAAATCTTAAGTCTATCTGGAATGGGTATATGTTTCATGATCAACGTATTAACAGCTATTCACAGCTGTTAAAGTCAATCTCTATCTTTCGTGAAATTAAAAAAAGGATTTTATATAATTCTATGATTTTTTTCTTTATAACTTATGTCATCTTATGGACATACTATATAACAGTTTGAAAATATTTATTGCTAATGATTGAAGATGTTTATTGCTTGAGTATTATCAAACATCCTCTCTTGGTCATATGTAGGGATTGCAAGATCGAACCAAAAGTTTAATACCGGTATTCGGTATTTTTTAGATCTTAATACCGGTATTACATACCGGTATAACAAATTATATTTTGTAATTTATAAATTATAACAGTATATAAAGAATCACAAAAAGTAAAGAAACATCTTATTTATTTAAATCACAAAAAGTGTAAACATCACAATTCAGTCTGTAGTGCGATTACAATTTTTTGAAATGTGATCTTAAAAAACATAATACATTAATTGTACTCTCATTAAGTCTGGAACATAATTTTGTGCAAACAATACCAGTTCTCAAAACACCTTTTCGGTATCTACGCTAGTTGGTGGTTCTATTATTAGCAATACGCGATATACTTTTTTCGAAGTATTCACCTCTAAGTCCCTCATTTGCAAATAAATTGACAATAACAATTCTTAATCAATAAGAGTTCTTCTTACAGTATTAATCGATGTCGGTAGATTTCTAAAACCCCTGGAGAATAGTGATTTTCTTAATTCAGTGGAAGTGCAAAACACTCAAAATGGTTAACCATTTAATGCTTTCATTTTCCTTAGAATTTCATCAAAATTATCTTTTTTTTTCTTTCAAAACAACCTAAAATACCTAATGGTTTGGGATTAGAAACTGTGCTTAAATTTGTATCTTCATCGCAATTAGATTATTTCCTCCTTTACAAATTTGTATCGTGTCTCTTTTAAATGCGTATGGAGTCCGCATGTACTTCCTCCATTCACTTTATTAACTCTGGAACATTTTTTACATTCTGCTACCATATTCTTTTCATAAAATAAATGAAACCCAGCCGAATTATTATCAACTGATTTTTTATGTTCTCTTAAGTTATTTTTATTCATTATTATAGGTATTATTTATGAGTGTTTTAAAAATATTTAGTGCTCTCCAGAACAATATGGAAACACAATATGAATAATAAACTCACCAATTTAAAAATATTGAACTATTACGCACTTTCTTCACGACTACAGCCTTGGTTTCATAGATACAAATGTCAGACTACGAATCCTGCGCTTGTGCAGTATCACTCTGAGTTGTAATAAGATTGTTTTTGCCCGCCTCCTTGTATGATTCACATATTTTATCTTTTCTCTTTATTGCACAATGAAACTTTATATTCACAGTCTAATTGCTTTCACCCGTTAGGTCATAAAAACAAAAACGTATGCTATTTTGCTATGTTGGCGATACATGAACATATAGTGGAGACAATTTAAAAATTGTCTAGGTAATACCGAAAAACCGGTATTTAAACTTGTGAATACCGGTATTTCAAACTTGTACAAATGGCTCAAAATACCGGTATTTGGTATCCCCGTATACTGGTATTGAAATCCCTACTCATATGTCAAACGAGAATGTTTATAAAGCCCTATTTCTGTTTCAAAACAAGACACGTTGTGATAGCTTTAAATAACCTTATCAGATTGCAGAGTTTTAAAAAAGTAATTTATAGTTCTATAACGGGTTCTCTCATCTTCCTCCCCTTTTACTTATCCTCTAGGGGAAATATTTGTGACAAATTGTTTGATTTGAGAATCTCCTTCTGTAAAGAAACCACGATTTATGCAAAGCAGCTACTAATTAAACTTCGGTGAATTGAGCTCGAGAAAGAAAAAGAGAATATATATAGAGAGAGAGAAAGAGAAAAATTAGACTTATTTTGTTAGATCTACTTTGAGTTTACTTTAAAATGTTAGTGTATCTGAGAAAAGGAATAAGAACCTTATGGTGTGGGTACAAAGAAATCACGTTGAGTATCTGCACCTAATGATAAGTACTTTTTAATTATAAATATTTGGAATAGGGTCAAATTGACTCGTTCCTTATTAGTTCAAGAAAAAGTTGATATAATTGTAAGCTTAAGAAATCAAAATGTTGATTTCCACACAAGAAAAATTCAGCTTAAATTTTTATTTGTAACATGCTAAATAAATGTCTCATCTTATTAAATCAAAAAGTGATTGAAAGGAGGGTAATATGTGAGAAGAACATTAATGTGATTAATAACACTGAATCTTCTAGCCTCTATCGCTTTAAACATTTTTTTTAATTTACACTTATAGAATCCCTTAAGGGCAGTCGGAAAGGTAAAATTTGATTTTTTTTGACAATTTGAGATTTTTACATTTCCACATAGTACAGATTTTAACCTTTCTAAAAATACCTTACTTTAACCTCTAGGGTAAGTAGAAGCCCTAAAAACCTATTTTTAAATAATCGTTGAAACTGGGCCACGCCCATTTGACAAGCGTAAAAGTAAACAAAGTTTTTTGTTTTGGCTTAAAAGTTGAGCGTCTGGTATAAATCAAAACATTTATCTTTTATTGTATAAATTGAGCCTTTTATTATTTTATTTCCTAACCCATTTGAAACTTCACTGTATTTTTAACGGTCAAATCAGTGTTTGTTTACACTTTCAAAACTGAGTTGTAATTTTGAACTCGCAAGTATTCTTTAACATTATTCAGCTTAAACTTTCAAAAAATTGCTATAATATATCGATTTTACTATGCCTAGAGCATCGACTAAAGTATTTAAGAAACGAAGAGGAGTTTTTAATAAAGGAAGATGTAATAAAAGTAATGATGGTTGTAGTGAAAGCAATTCTACTGTTCCAAAGAACTCTGCTGATGAAAAAAATTGTGCTGATGGTGCAAAAAGCTTTTGTACTAATGAAACTGAACCATCTACCAGTGAGAGAAAATTGTAAACATGGATATTTCATATTCGGATGAGGCTTTTTCTGGTTTCAGAAATGTTATTGTGACATTAACCTTTAGCTTGTGTGTTTTTGAAGCTGTAAAATGTATAAAGTGTGAAAAACAGGACTCAGGTTGCACCTCAGTGAAAGTAACTGTGGTGAAGCTGTGAAGTTTCACTTAAAATGTCCTTCTTGTAAATATAACTATACTTTTTTAACTCCAAGAAATGCGATAGTTCTGAGAATTACGAACTGAATACCCGGCTAGTGTATGCTATGCGATGCATAGGTAAAGGTGCTGAGTCTGCTAGGATGTTTTGCGGTATCATGAATCTTCCCCGCCACCCACAAAATTTCAAAGTACAACCACATTTTACTGCAGGCAACAAGAGAAACCTGTGAACACAGTATGGCAGAAGCTGTTCGTGAAGCCTTTGATGAAAATGATGGAAAAAGGGACCTTGCTGTTGCTGTTGATGGTAGCTGGCAGAAGCGTGGTTTTTCTTCGAAGAATGGCTTGGTGACAGTCACAAGTGTTGATACCGGCAAAGTTATAGATGTCGAAGTTTTTTCAAAACATTGTATTTGTCCGAACAAAACCAAGCATCTTCAAAATTGTAAGAGAAATTTTGAAGGCTACAGCGGTAAGATGGAAGTAGCTGGAGCTCTATCCATTTTTCAGTTCCCAGTCTCTCTACAATGTTCGGTACAAAAAATATTTAGGAGATGGAGACTCAAAGCGTTTACTTCTATTGTCGAGAACAAAGTATATGGTGACCATTGCTCTGTCGAGAAATTAGAATGCATAGGTCATGTTATGAAAAAGAATGGGACACGTCTTCGACGCTTGAAAACTAAGATGAGAGGACAAACACTTTCTGACGGAAAGCCTTTATGCGGGAAGAAATAGATTGACAGAGGCAGAAATCGACCGTCTGCAGCATATTATGGTTCAGCTATCCGCAGAAATTTGTCTAGCGTGAAGGACATGCAACAAGCCATATGGGCAATATTTTTACACAAGCTATCAACCGATGAAAAACCTCAGCATGGATTTTGTCCCTCTGATTCAGATACGTGGTGCAAATTTAAAAGCAGAATTGCTTGGGGAGACTTATCATCACAAAATAGTTTACCTGTTGATGTTGTGGAGGCCATGCGACCTGTTTTTAGGATTTAGCTAATCCAGAATTGCTAAAAAAGTGTTTACATGGAGGTACGCAAAATCCTAACGAAAGTGTAAATAATGTAATATGGTCTCGTGTACCGAAGAAAAACATTTGTACAATTAGAAATTTTGTCACTGGGTACATATGATGCAGTTTCCTCATTTAATATGGGGAATGTATCAAAACTAGAAATTTTGAGAAAAGTGTGTATTGAGCCTGGTGATTACACGGTACAAGTGATGGAGTGCCTCGACAAACAGAGGCTGTTACGAGCAAAATACTATTGTTTACAAAAACAAAGGAAGTTAGGAAGGAAAAAAGACTTAAAAGGAAGAAAGAAGATGATGAGCTACTAAAAATGCTGATGATTTAGAATATGGAGCTGGGCATGTTTTAACTAAAAAGTAATTATACGTTAAAATCAATTTTTCTCAAAATGTCAATTTTTGATGTTCGATGTTCCTTTTCTTAGAAACTACTGTTCACAGGTATGTAAATTTTATGATATATTTATAATGATGGCTAATATATACTGAAATGAGCTTTTGTAAAAAACCCCAAAATTTATTTTTTACAAATTTTTATGTGAAAAACGGGTTAACGTAAACTATGTTTGATAAAATATTTTATAAATTATGAAAAATTCAAAAATTAGCTAAAAGCTCATTTGAGTATAATGAGAAATGTGTATTTTAATTATATGAAAAATTTCAAGCATGTACATATAACAGATTTTGAGAAAATGTTCCTCGAAAAACAGCCAATTTAACATTGTCGGTATAGAGGTTTCCGACTGCCCTTAACATAACAGACGAATTCTAAAATTTCCTGACTAATTATGAAGTATCATTACTAGATGATTTAAAAATCTAATCGAAGTTGCTCCTGTATTAATAAAAAGGTGATTAAAATCTAAACACAACCTTATGACTATAAATCACAATCAGTGTCAAGCAAAGGGTCTCTTGTGTAATCAAGAAACACCTAATGAGGATTTTGATTGAATAATGTTGTGCAAAAGTTGTCTGAAGGAACAAAGTTCCCAAATACCAGCTAATAGTTATCTAGTTAAAAAGAGTTACCTCGTTTAGTGTCCCAGGTGACCATAGAAATATTGCATGAAAGAAGTTTAGTTATAATGCGCGTGTTCTATTATAGAACATTAGCAAAGTAACAAACTAACAAAACTGCATCTGTTTTACTAGAAATGTTAATTTTAAAAATATATTTGTTTTGGGGCCCTTTTCTTAAATAAAAGAAAATTCATTAATAAATGAGGAAAAGAATTTCAATGGATGAGCTAAGATATTCTAATTATTATGAAGATTTGATTTTTACTGAGAAATTTTAAGATAGCTGTGTATAGAGTCATTTCAATAGTTTTCTTTGACTATCTTCTTTATTTTTGTATTGCTTTAAAAAAACATTATTGCATTAAAGATTTTGTATGACATTTAACTAGTTAAAGATTTCGTATGTTAATCTACTCTATAAATTTGATTTAAAAATGCATTGATTTGGTTGAAAATAAGGCATTCATACCCATAAGTAATGACCATTTATTTGCAAAACTTCTGCCTAATTTTTTTGTAATTCAAGAGCTTACTTGTATTAGGTCTTATAAAAGGTTGGAAAGTAAATTTTGGTCTGAGATTAGTTCATTAAAGCATAACAGTTCATGAACTTACCTTAGAATGCCATTTTCCAACTTTTTTAAGTATAAATTCAGGAACGTAAGTTCAATTATCGTCTTTGTTATCGTTTCACTTTAAATGGCTCAAATTATCAAACAGAGTAATGTTTTAGAGATCCCTATTTTAAGGACGTGTTCCGACATTTTTATACACACACACACAATTTGGGGCTCAATTTTTTCTATAAACTGAAATTCTTTGTTATCTGAAAATAATTCATTTCTTCAGTTAATAAACAATTTCAGGATAAATTCAGTTTAACAGAATTAATCATCATCAATTTTTAAGTGTCTGTTCTAAATCAATATTACTGCATAGCTTTGTATTATAACTGTAACAAAGGGTAACCCGAGAGATATATCCTCTCTAACTCGAATTTGTTTATGTTCAGCTAAATTTTCGCCTTAAATTAGATTAACTACACTTCGTACCAAACTGTGTACTCCATATCCGCCATTACCAAATAATTAAAAATATAGAAAACAGGAGATGACTGGACAATACAGATGTTAGTGGTTATTCGTATTGTTCCGATTGAGACAGTGATAGAGAAAGTTAGTAGCCATATCATCATTAATGATGAAGAAATTTTGTTTTTGATGCTAATAACAGCGCAATTGGCCTTTTGTCTTTAAAAGTGCATTGTAATACTGAGAACGGAGTATTTTATAGCTTTGCTAAATGTTATTCATGCTTTCCGTTGATCATTCAAGAGAATTCAAAATCATTTGTTATCCGTGATTACCGATCAATGATGTATAAGAAAGATACTTTTTTGACGCAGTTGCTCCAATTTTTCCTTTCCTGTTACAATTAATATTTTTCTTTTGAATCAGTTTATGTTGTCGAACTTTGCAGTTTTCCAGTGAATTTAATGAGAATCCTTTTACTCATCAGGTTGTAATACAAGAATTAACGATTGTGATAATTGTACATCAAGTTACAAGTTTTGGAACATTTGAAAAATCACAAGAGATTGTACTACGAGAACGGATTTACATTTTTTTTTTCTTTTTAAATAACAGTCTTGCCTTTTTGGGGAAGGTATTGAGCTTTCAGATCCAGTGCCTCACATTATTTAAAGACGATGATGGAGTCCACAGCAGGAGGAGTTGAGAATGTACTTTCTATGGAGCTGGATTTTTTTGTCCTTTGAGGAAAACTAGCGGTCCAAGTTCGGCTTTTATATTTGTGTCAGCAACCGGGTTTTTGGTTCCTGTCTAAATGTTTTTAAAGGATCAAGTAAGTGAGCAAAAACGATTTATAACCAATTTAAATCCAGAGCTTGGCAGATAGCGTAAACTAAGGAGTCACTCTATTTTATTTAGATATAACTATTACATTCAAAGAGAAGAAGATATCCGTTGCAATATGTATAGAAAACTGGTAATAATTTTATCTTATATGAAATATGTTTTACATTAGGCTTTGTCAATTTATTTCAATGTAAGATTTTTGATATTGCACATCAAGTTTCAAAGCTTGACACATGAGGAAAACTACGACAGAGCGTACTGTTGGAACCGGTTTAGGTTTTTTTGTTCTTAAATATCGGTCTTTCATTCTGTAGGTCGAGTTCGGCTTTTATATATATATAGTTCTAGTTCCTTTTCTATAAAATAAAAGTTGTAGCAATCGTTTTTTGCATTAATGTTTTTAAAGTTCGTTATTATCATTCAAATTTTTGCCATTTTTTATGGTGAAAAAAGTGAAAGAGAAGAAAAGAGCAGCTGGAGTTGAGAAGTGTTGTGTATTTAAAAGCGTAGTTGGTTTGAGGTCTTGATTGGTATTTTTAATAGAAATGAGCTGAGCCTTTAAATCTAGAGCACGACAGATAGCATAAATGGTTGTAGAGCGTATATGAGAAATTGCTCTATTGTTGTTAACCACAACTGTTTGAGCTAAGGAGAGTGGGATTTTGGATCCAGTTTGAGCAGTACAATGGTGAAAGGAAAAGTAGTTCCTTGTGATTTCCACGTCCACTAGAAAGAAAAAAGTGTCTGAAAAACACGGCACAATGTGCCCGGAGACACAGTAAAAGATCCAATGCATCAGCAGGTGGAGTTGAGAAATGTTGATTGTTTTTCGATGCAGTTGGTATTAGCTCTCGTTCACTGTCCAGGAAAGGAGCAAGTCAAGCCTTTAAATTCAGGGCTCGATACATAGAGTAAATGGTTGCAGAGCGTACTTGAGGGATCATTGTATTGTCGTTAATCATGTTCGTTCCATCGCAAGAGAGTATTGTTTCAGATCTATTCTCAGAAAAGCATTCAACATTGAATGAGAAGTTTTTAAGGCTTTCCATGTCCACTGCAAACAATAAAAATATTGAAGAAAAACGCCATACCGTGCCCGGAAGCAAAGTAAATAGATCATTGCATTTTCAAAGCAATCTCAAAAATGAAATGGAAATGCATTGTAGTAAGAATCGTATTTCGTGCTTACAAATGTCTCACAAATTATATAAATCGCTAAAATCGCAACGTAATCATCAAAATCAAAACAACCAGTGAACTTTATTCTTAAAAACATGCGGCAGATAGTTTTTGGCATTGTTGATTTATTTCGATATTAATTTTTTAGAAAATATTATTTTTTCGGAATGCCACTTATAGTATTAAAACAATGATAATTAATTTTACTTTCATTGCTGCTTTTATGCAGTTACAACACAGATGATTTTGTAACATAAATTCACTTTTACAGGTGTATTCAAGAATATCTTTTTTTCTTTTATAAAGTTTGAATTAATAAATATATTTTATATATGTATTAAAAACTTATATAGTTGTTGACTCAAGAGACCTATCTACAAATATGTAACTTAATACACATTTAAATGTCAATTCGATTGAATTTATTCCATTAAAACCCTTGAAATAATCTGAAGAAATAAGGAAATATTATCTAAATATATTCTTGTGATGTATGAATAAATTGCATTTAAATTAATTATAGAACTCTATTATTTAGAGGAGCGAATTTCTACGTCACATTTTTTTCTTCATTTTAGTTTGTTTCCTTAAATCCAGAATGTTCACCGCACGAGACTAAATGATGACACTTGCTTTTAAACAACAACTTTAACTTAGCATAAAAATATTTAGACAAATCCCAGCAGCTTCGTGTGGTGAGAACCTCACCTAGAGAGATGCAATACAGCAAATGTCTGAATATAATGTTAAATAATGATCTCTTCTTCCAAGAGCAGCTGTGTCCATTTTTGCAGAAAGCGTAATCTATATCCAGATCATCTTATCCATATAGAAAAATATATACAAATACCTGCAGTTAGTGAGGTGCGCTTTCTCGGAGAAATCTTTGACTGTAAATTAACTTTCCTTCAGCATGTCCTTTACTTGCGGAAAAAGTGTGAACGATCCCTCAACATCTTAAAAGTGTTGTCAAACCACTTATGGTGAGCCGATAGAGTCTCGTTACCCCGAGTATATCAAGCACTAATCCTTTCACGTTTGGACTATGGTTAAGTAGTGCATGGTTCTGCTCGTACATCTGTGTTAAGACGACTGGACACGATACATCATTCTGCTCTGAGAATCATTTATGGTGCCTTCAGAACTTCGCCTGTTACCAGCTTGTATGTGGTGTGGCATCAACCACCATTAGAACTAAGGCGGAGGCAGTTAAGTGCCAATTACTTGTTTCGTGTCATGTCTGTTCCTTCTCATCCATCAAAACCCTTTTCTCTTGCCACTTGTCTCACCCGACTGTATGACGCTCGTTCATTTAACAGCAAGCCCTTCTCCGAAAGAGAAAAAGCTGTTCTAAATGAGACCCACTTAAGTAACACAAACATCCAGGAAAATAATATCCTAACTTTTCCACCCTGCGACATCCAAAATTTTAATTCTAGTAGCCCTTTTTCAGGCTATGACAAAGCAGACAATGTTGATGTTATTTATCATTAGCTCTTTTCTTTCCATCGCAGTAAGTATTCTGAGTACATACCATTCTACACGAACAGGTCGAAGGCCGAAGGACATGTTGGGTGTGGTGTTGTTTTTAACAATACCATTCTAAATTTTACCTTACATAATTTATGTCTGTCTTTACTGCTGAATTAACTGCAAATTCTTGTCGCACTTCAACATATATTAGTTTCCAGCTACCGTCATTTTTGTGTGTACACTGACAGCATGAGTGCTCTAGAATCCCTACACTTTTTAACATAACATAGACACTCCACTGTGATGGAAATACTTATACCTTTTCAAAAATTAGAAAGAAAGGGTTTTGATAAAAAATTTTCTTGGGTACCTAGACACGTGTGTATACTTGTTAATGAACTGGTTGATAACGCTGCATGATCCATGTCTGATCACATGCAGCAGCCCGTCTATTACCAGGATTTAAAAATTTCTATACATCACTATATGCTATATCCATCATATATGGCAAGAGACTTGGGATCAACAGGTCATCAACAAACTACATAGCATTCATCCTTCCCCTGCTCATTCTCCTGAGGTGGCTCATCTTCTTTAGATGAGTACGGGTGTCACGACCCCGAGGTGCCGTAGTGATCTTTCCCCTCCCCGCCCCCTCTTTTCTATCCCCCTTCTTCCGTTTCTTTTTCTTTCTTCTCCTTTTTTTTAAACATCATTTATGTTATTAGCTTCTTGTTGCTGGCTGCCAACTCCGCATGTTTGCCGTGCGGCGTCCCGTAAGGCGGAAAATGGTGTTATGTTGATAACCGTTGCGTTCTTTTTGACCACGCGCTTCTCTGTAGATGAGAGCGGCAGGAGTGAGCCCACTCCTGTCAATCGGCTGGTAATTGCATCTGAGAGTTTCTAATTGTCTGCTTGGAATCCCAAAAGACAGTAAGTGCATTAGGGTTAGTGTTGCAAACTTAGTGTTACCATGGGTGAACTGGCGAATTATATCTCGAATCTGTAATACTATACCCCCAGTGCCACCTCTGAGGTGAAGTTCTACGCGTACCTTTGATGCATGTCAGATGACCGGAGGGCTTCCTCCCCTTGTTGGGCTCTCTATGGTGGGTGGAGGCGTACTGGGATGAAGACATAATATATCACCTGGTGGAAACCAAAAGCAATTCTTCCTCTGGGGAGCACGTTATATCTGAATTTACAGATTTGTTTCGATATTTTATTATAAAACAAATTATACTTTTATGAATGTCTCACCCTTTCTCTATATGATATAGGCTGAAGGCTACATCTAGTATTTCGTATATAGGCAAGTCGAGTCAATCCGCAAGACTTATGACTTGTTCCTGAAGTGTCAAATTCAAAACAGGCAATAACACTCATTCAACTACAGAAGTCTCAAATACATTTACAAATTTCTGTCGATGTTCACAGTAATCTAAATTTTCTCATGGAGTAATTTCG
This sequence comes from Trichonephila clavipes, assembly GCA_019973935.1. Classification (NCBI taxonomy): domain Eukaryota; kingdom Metazoa; phylum Arthropoda; class Arachnida; order Araneae; family Nephilidae; genus Trichonephila; species Trichonephila clavipes. Next base: position 414,070 of record BMAU01005285.1, read on the forward strand.
CCAGCTGATTTGATTTCTTAATGTGTCGACAGAATAAATATGAGAATACAAAGCAAAAGGCGTTTGTGGAATCAGACGCATAAGGATTAGACGTGATGGTCAAGTACTGAACACAAAACACTTCATCCTGACCTTTTCGACACACCTGACTCACAGTCCATTGTGTGTAAAAGGTGCTTACATTCACTGCCCAGTCCGACCTTTATAACATATCCTTCTTCTGCTTGCAACCCTATAATCATGGAAAACATATTTCCATGCATCCACACTCTTGTGCTCATCTCTTTAGATGAGTACGGGTGTCACAGACCCCGAGGTACCTAAAGTGATCTTTCCTCCCCGTCCCTCTTTTCTACCCCCTTCCCCTCCCTTTATTCCCCGTCTAGACCACAGACAACTAGTTCAAGATGTATAAAGTATAAATTTTTCTATTCAGAAAATTTACAATTATTTATAAACGATATTATGTTACCTTATTTGTTTTCAATTACCAACGTTGGTTAGCCCACCCACGTGTTTTCTATGTGCGGCGTCCCGTAAGGAGAAAAATATGTTCCCGGAAAACTCTTTGGCCCACGCTTCACTGTAGATCGGGAGGCAGGAGTGAGTCCACTCCTGCCAATTCCAGACAGATACCCCCCTTTCGCGTGTCCCCAAAGAGAGATTGATGTAGGGTTACTGCTGCAGATAAGGGGTGGCGGGTTTACCCGTTGGTTCATCACCCTGATGCTGTATCACTATATTCTGGGTGTATTCTAGGTAAGCGCCGTGCCTGGTTTTGCACACGACCGGCACACTTTTTCCTTTGTTAGGACTCCGTGGTGTGTTCACGGCAGAATGAAGTTTTGTTACACGCTTATGGATCCAATGCTGCTGTGCCTGCAAAGGCCTTGTATTACCCAATTTCAACATTGACAAAGTTTCACTAATGCCAGATTTTTATTACTTTCACTTGAAAATAAATGAGAGAGATGTCGAAGAAATCGCTCCTTGTAATACAGAAAGCTCTCGTAGGAATAGGTGGTGAACCGAAATCAGTGAAACGATTGCTTTCTGGGATCTAGTTATTGAAATAAACTCTGCGCTCAAACTAAGTCCTTTCTTCCTGCTAAATCTTTTCTTTCTAAACAGTCCTCTAACGATAAGTCCTGACAAAACCCTGAATCCCTGTTGTGGTGTTATTTCCGAATTCCTGACCCGTTGACCACCTCTCTGGTGCAGAAATTCTGATGGATTTCAGAGAAGTGTGATATTCAGGTCAGAAGAATCACATAAAGAAAGAAACAACAGTTATACCAACCAAAGATATAGAGATATAATTATAACACCAGTAGCCTTACTCTACCCAAA
>BMAU01005286.1:0-16696 GCA_019973935.1 Trichonephila clavipes
AATAAATAGTAACGATAAAAGAATATTCCAATACCCCATATAGAAAAGAAAAGGAAAAAACAAGGAAAATCGCTTTCTCTTTGTCGCTTAACATTGTGATTCTGTCATATGTATTACATATTTGTATTAATTGAGACTATTTAATAGAAAGTAACTAAAATAAGTTTTTCTTTGTTGGCCTAAGTAGGAATTGACTTAAAATTTATTTTTATATTACTTGTTCTAATGACATTTGTACTTTTAGAAATGCATGATGGACGAAATAAATTTTTAATTAAATGTCAGCTCTCTTGCAATCTGTCCCGTAATTTAAAAAATAAGAAAAGAGAAAAATAACATAACATTGTATAATTATTACTTAAAAGTAATTTGCTTAAAATATATATTATATAAAAGTAACGCATACAAAATTTAATACTCAAAGTGCATTATTATTGCATTCAATACATTATTATTGGGGAGGGCAAATGAAAAATTATGATTGAAAATTGGGTCGCCAGTAGTGAAAGTTTGAGAAGCACTGTCTTACTTAATTAATTTATTTATTTTAGGTAACAAAAAGCATACAAAAACTGTAATACTTATGCTATTAATTTGTATGGTTTATAATTAAGATCGCGTATAGTAGCTTTAGCGTCAAAGTGCATTATTATTACATCATCCAGTACGATTATTAATGTATAGGGGGGCGCGATAAAAATTGTGATTGAAAAGGGGGCGCCAGTATTGAAAGCTTGAGAAGCACTGATCTATTATACTTAATTTATTTATTTTGCAAAAGTAGTATACAAACTGTAATACTTATGCTATTAATTTGTATGGTTTATAATTAAGATCGCATATAGTAGCTTAGCGTCAAAGTGCATTAGTGCTAGATTCAGTTCATTATTAATGTATAAGGGGGCGCGATAAATTTTGTGATTGAAAAGGGGGCGCCAGTATTAAAAAGTTTGAGAAGTACTGTCTTACTTAATAAATTTATTTATTTTGCAAAAAAGTAGTATACAAACTGTAATACTTATGCTATTAATTTGTATGGTTTATAATTAAGATCGCGTATAGTAGCGCTTTAGCGTCAAAGTGCATTATTATTACATTCAGTACATTATTAATGTATAAGGGGGGGCGCGATAAAAGTTGTGATTGAAATAAGGGGGCGCCAGTATTGGAAGTTTGAGAAGCACCGGACTAAGGTATTCATTCCTAAGGCGTTGGCGTAGATCTTTTTAACAGTTTACTCCGATATTTTTATTCTTTTGCGTTAAGGCTGTTCGAATCTAATTCTTCAATATCCTCAATGTTTGCGTTTTTTATTACTGATAAGGAACATGCTAGGTGTAAAGAGGAATCAATTCTTCCGGATTTTCTCGACATATATGTTAATGGTCTACAGTTTATAATGGATTCATCGAATCACAAAGCACAGTATACAATTCATCATATTTTAACACTGATCTACCCAAAGTATGCTTTAAAAACAATTCTTTTACAGTGGGCGAGACCTTTCCCACCAGCCTCCCCAACAAGCTGCAGTAGGTGGGATAAATTTCCATAGTATTTTTGGAGTTCTAGTTTCTTCCACTATTTTGCTCCAATTCAATTTTGATAGATCATTAAAAGCGCCTCGAAAATTAGTTCCGTTATCGTAATAGATTGTTTCTGTGGCCGACCACGCCTAGCAATAAAGCATCTAAGGGCCAAATGCATCAAAAGTTAGGAATTAACAAGTTCAAGATGAATAGCACGGTATACCGCGCAAGTAAACAAAGTTTTTTTTATCTACACTTTTCTTCCATCTTCAAAAATAAAGGCCCTACCAAATCTATTCCTACAGTTTCAAAGGTGCACCGTCTGTTACTCGGTCTGGTGGTAAGGTGTTCGTTCGCTCGATGGATTTAACTTTAAAAAGCGTTTACAGATTATACAATTATACAGAACATTTTTTATAGCTTTCCTAACTCTAATTATCCAATATCTTTTCTTTAACAAGCATTACATCATTTGAATTCCCGCGTGACAACTTTTCTTATGTGCATCTCTAATTAATAGCTTAGTAAGTTCACATTTTTCTGGTAACAATATTGGGTACAAAAATGATCTTTCATCATCTCGATTAAGTATCTTAGTTTTCACCCGTAAACTACCTTCATCATCTATGTAAGTCTCAATATAATTTGAAGATTTCGCATCAGGAGGGTAATAGCTCTGAACTAAACGAATTAATTTCTTTTCAGAATTTTCAATTTCTGATTGTGAAAGTTCAAAATCCTTACATTTTCCATTCAACAAAATACAATTATTCACAAACCTTAAAATCCATGAAAAAACTCTAATCATTTTACTATAATCAGACATAGCATACAAATGCCAAGGAAGTGCGTCTCTTGAGAGATTAATATTTACCACTTTTAATTTTTTCCTTTCTAATTCTACTTCCTCCGATTCTCCAGGAGTTTCTCCAAGAACGAGAATTACCTTTACATCTGATTTATACATTGATCTCAATAAAGACGTACGCTGCATACGCCTCACCGGAAGCGTCAACAAAAACATGTAATTCAGAAGTGGAATTAATTATCATACATCTTGACAGCAACATCTTCAATATATACAAATCTCTAAACCATTTTAAAAAGTCAATGTTACATTTACATCATTAGGAGACAATTCACTGTCCTGAAGCAATTTTCATTTTCCACAAATGTTGTATTAACAGTTTCAAACAATGTAGTTGGAGTTAATAAGCAAATAGGGACTAAAAATTTTTCGCACAATTGCCAAAATTAATCTTTTTTGCGATTTGTTTCACAGGTCAAAGTATATCTGTGCAGCACTTCAAGGTATCAGTTTCTAAATTCCAAATTACTCCCAAAAAACGGAAGTATTTCTTGAGCTTCTCTATCAACATTTTTGCCAGCCATATTGCTTTCAAACCACGCAGGTTGAAACATCCATTCAACATGATCAATTTCTGCATGTTCAATGAAACGTCCCTGCTCGTCAGTATTAAACGCACCAGATACACAATTGTCCACATAGAATGAACATTTCAGTTTTTGAGCAGCATCTTCATGTTGAGGTTGGATAATTTTTTAAAAGATGCATAATAGATGCATTCAGCAGAAAAGGGCTAGAAGAAACCCCAAACACAACTCTGCAGTGCCTATACACGATCCAACCTTCACTACATAGGGGAAAAACCTAAGAAATCTCTCGTCTTTCGGTGCTACAGACAGCATTAAGAAAGCCTTCTATATCCGCACTAATACCGATTGGATACATTCTAAATCGATCGAGAATATCAGGTATTAGCTCTATCAAATTAGTTCCCTTTAATAAACATTCCTTTAAAGAAGGTTTTCCTTTTCGGAGGACGAGGCGTCAAAAACGGGGCGAATTTTGGTCGTTTGACTATCTAATTTAATAACTGGCCTGTGAGCAAAATAATGGCATTCTTTATTCAATTTTAAATCTGGTACGCGTTCAATAATGTTCAATTTTTCCCAATCCTGAAAATACCTTTTGATAATCCATAAAAATTTCCCACATCCAAATCTGTTTATCATTCCTTCATGTCGTTTCCAGACCAATTCTTTTTATTACTTGGTAACTTCAATGAGTCATACTTCCAAGGGAGTTCTACTTCATACCTTCCATCAGGAAGAATTTTTTCATTTTGTTATTAAAATCATTTAAGCTAAGTTCAGTTTTCTGTTTTTCAATTTCAGTAGGACTGGAAATTCCTAAAACCTCAAGTTCCCAAAGTTTATTAACTGGTATGTTCATAGAATGCATCGATAATGTTGTTACAATATTATCCTTTACACATGAACCCTTTCCAAATACTGTCCAACCTAGTTTGGTTTCTACGGCAGTTAAGCCGGACTCTAATTTTACAGAATTCCCTGTTAATAATTTTCCTAAGACATCTTTACCGATTAAAAAGATTGATTTCCGTTTCTCTTCGAAAAGAATCAGTAAATTTTATTTTCTTTTCTTTTAATTCGTTCAAGACCTGTTTATCTTCAATCTTCGAATATATCCGCAAATCAATTTTTCAGAAAGAGCTTCAAAACTACAAGTATACGTCTTATTTAAATTACTAACCTCTACCGAAAATATCATGTTTTTTTGGTTTTGTTTCACCCCCCAAAGAGTGCATGAAACACTGTTTCGCTTCTGCGGAAGTGCTTTTAGATGAGTTATTACATTTTCGCTAACGTAAGTACTTTGAGATCCACTATCAATCACAGCACGGATTAACTTTTCCTGACCTTGACACCGAATAATAACGCAGAGCGTTTGCAAAAATACAGTTTTGCTTTTGCTGGAGTTAGAGAGAGAACTTTCCGATTTTGGAATCGATTTCCGTTTTCATTTCTTTTTCAGAACACATTATTTCAGTGATGGTTATTACAATGAGAATAATTTAATTGATTTTTAATGTTACAGAATTAACTTAAATGACCAGTTTTGAGACAAGAAAAGCATGCCCCTTTTTTAACAATAATTTTTGCTTAACAGCTATTGTCATTTTGTTTGCTGAGTAACATTTTTCACTTGGATGCGACTTATTACAAACATTACAGTTTAAAATTCTCTTACCTGGGTTGTCCATATTTACTAAAGCTGCTGCTGTCGTCGTTTCTACCTTATTTACCTGTATTGCATGATAATCCTTTTTTCGTGGATTCTGGTGGATGGTGAGGCCGGTCCGTGCCAAAAAAAACCATCTCCTCTCCTTTCACCTCTTGCCGAAGAAAGTTCATCAACTGTTCTAAAGAACGGTATCCCTCGGATTCTGTTTGATGATTTCTGCTTCTTTCCCAGGCGACCAACACTTCCTCAGGCAGGCAGCTCTCCACTAAGGGCGTCAGAAAATCTCCGTATTTATCTTGAGTCTTCCCCAAGCTCTCCAAGGATCTCAATTTTATTTCAAGTTCATCATAAAGCAAGGGTAAATCTGCCTTCGCTCTTCCGGTAGCAGCATTTTTCATAACCAAAGTTAACAGGTCTCGAACGTAGATTTGTACTAATAAGTCTTCTTGTCCAAATCTTTCTTTCAGTTGATCTATCGCCTTTGGGTAATTTGCAGCAATAGCAGGGAAACTTAGTACTAATCTCTCTGCTTTGGACCCTAGCTCCATCTATTGTAACAAATACTGCATTTTATCCTCTGCCGCAATTCCTCTATCTTTGTGTATCTTTTGAAATTAGCTCCAAAAGGTCAAATACTCTTTCGACTCTCCATTGAACTTTTTTAGTTCGATTTTTGGGAGTTTAAATTTCCTTGATTCTCTTTATCGCTTGGAACAGTACACAGTTGCGACTTCAGTTCTATTTTCGTAGTAAGCTCCCAGAACTTTTCTCGGTAGTTTTCAGCATCTTCCAAATCTTCAGCGAATAAACGCTCACCATCATCAGACAACAACAATGTTTCTGAAATCGCGTTCTGGCAAGAGTCCATTCTCGCAAATTTATCATTGAATTGAATTTTCAAATTCTGAATTTTGAATTCTCGAAATTGCAGAGTTCTTGTGCTAATTCATATTCGATTTTCTTCAAACAATTAGAAAAGGCCGTCCTCAGTCTTTTTCGTTGTGGTTTTAAAGCATTTAAATTCATTTTCTATATCAAAAATTCAGAGTTCAACTAAAATATTCAAATCCAAAGTACTCGAATCCTGTCGCGGACGCCCCTATGTTCTAGAAATTCAATTGCAGGTGCATCTACCAGATTCTGAGTAACTTTGGTCAAAATAAGACTAGACGTCTTTCAAGATAATTATTCGTTTATTCTACTGAGGACGGCACATTAAAATACATAAAAAATAAATGTTTGGCAACCGCCGAGCGTCCAACCAGTTCTCTGAATATATACGTCAGCTCGCAGACTGACGTCACAAAACGCCGCCTAGTGGCACTTTTATTTCGCTTCATTTTGCAACAACGTTTATAATACATATTAGGATTCCAGTAAGAATAATTTTGTGGATAGTGGCTCAGAAATAAATTTGATCGATTCAGATAGTGCCACTACATTGGGATTAAGGAGAAACAAAATAAATTCAACGGTTTCTGGCTATAATGGTCTTTCTCAAAAGATAAACTATTCTGTAAATGCTAATATTTCGAATCAAGAAGTTTCTTTCAATAAACACTTGAAGTTTCTCGTTGTTCCAAATATATCATCATTCACTCCGTCTTGCACTTTAGACATATCAAAAATTTCTTTTCCAAAACACATTAAGTTGGCGGATCCTTCTTTCCACAAGCCATGGAAGGTTTCAATGCTCTTAGGTGCGCAAGTGTTCTTCAAAATTATTAAGGCAGATCAGATAAAGGTAAATGATTCAGTAACTTTGCAAAATTTGGTTTTTAATTACATAGTTACTGGAAGGCTCCCGACAGCCGATGATAAACAGCAATGTTTTCTTCTTTCTGAACAAGAAGGGTTAGAAAGTTTAATTTCTAAATTTTGGCAGTTAGAATCGATTGAAGATGAACCTCGTTATCTAAATTCACAAGCCAAGTTTTGTGAAGAACATTTGATAAACAATCATCGGAGAGATGAATCGGGACAATACATTGTCCAGATGGCCTTTTTAAAGGAACCTAGTTGTCTTGGCGAATCCAAACAAACGGCTATTCGTCGACTAAATTCGTTATGGTGAAAATTAGATGTCAACCCAAACGTTAAACAGTTATATCGATAATTTAACCATGAATATTTGGATATGGGACATATGGAACAATTATCCGATGAATCTAAACCGACAGTTTCATATTATATGCCGCATCATGGTATATTACGTCCCGACACCAAATCCACAACGCTTAGAACTGTTTTCGTTGCATCATGTTCTACTTCGACTGGCGAGTCGTTGAACACTATTTTGGCAAATGGAGGAGTCATTCAAGATGACTTATTCGCGATATTATTGAGATTCAGAAAAAATAAAAATCGCTTTGACTTCAGATATTAAAAAATGCTTTCGCATGATATTCATAGATGAATCTCAAGAGAGAGACTTGTTACGAATTGTATGGAAGGACAGTATTGACGACTCTATCAAAACGTACCGAATGAATAGAGTAGTGTACGGTACAACATGTGCTCCCTTTCTTGCACAACGAGTGCTTAAGCAATTAGTTACGGATGATGGGCATAAATATCCGTTAGCGGCCTCAGCTGGGAGTGCTGATATTTTCATGGACGATCTATCAGTGGCTGTTCGAGCATTTCTTCAGCAAAACAACTTAAACAGGAACTTATATTCCTCTTCAGTGGAGCTGGCATGCAATTGCATAAATGGTCCTCCAACTGCATTGAACTGCTTTCTAATTTCAATGTTTCTGATGGAGATGTTTCTCTCACAATTCCTGATGAAACTAAAGCCTTAGGACTTTTGTGGAGACCTCAAAAGGACACTTTAGCATTTTCAGTGTCTTCCATTGCAGATGCCTCTGATTCCTCTACAATTACAAAAAGGTCAGTCCTCTCAGCCACTGCTAGGCTTTTTGATCCATTAGGTCTCATTTCGCCTGTAGTTACAAAGGCCAAACTGGTGATGCAAGAATTATGGAGATTAAAATTGGACTGGAATGATTCTTTGCCAATACATTTAGAAACACACTGGAAGAGAATTGTGAAGTCTTTAGGTGCAATTAACAACTTGAACATTCCACGATATATTTTATTGGACGATGCATTGAGAATAGAGCTCCATGGGTACTGCGACAGTTCATTAAAAGCCGACGGTGCTGCAATTTTCGGGAACTGTATCTACAAATTTATTGTGCTCCAAATCAAGAATTGCACCTTTGAAGTTGATAACGATTCCCCGGCTTGAGTTGTGTGCAGCAGTGCTTCTTGCTAAGTTAATACAAAAGACCATCAAATCGATGAAAATTCCCTTCAACGATATTGTGTTGTGGACTTATTCGACCATCGTCCTTGCATGGATAAAAAAGGACCTTTCAGTTCTCAAGCCCTTTGTGAAAAATCGAGTCAGTGTAATTCAACATCTAACCGAAGTGAGCTCCTGGAAACACGTCCAATCGCAAGAAAACCCCGCAGATATTATATCCAGAGGGATTGATCCTGATAAAATTCAAGATTGTGTATTGTGGTGGTATGGTCCATCGGTTTTGCAAAACAACCCAATTGTGTCTCCTTGTGATATCAGTGAAATCAACGATAATGATTTATATTTACGTGAGTTTAAAAAATCCGATCAAGTGTCTCATAACTCAAAATGTGGAATTACTCCCAATCATCAATAAGTGCTCATCTTTTTGTGAAACTGAAAAGAATTCTTGCATGGTGTCTACGGTTTAAAGAAAATGCAAGAAACCCTTCATCGCAAAGAACCATTGGCATTCTAACTGCAACTGAATTATCCCGAGCTTTTTTTAATTTGCCTTATCAGAAATGTTCAATCTGTGCATTTTCCTCTAGAAATCCAGTGTCTTCTTAAGGGTAAACAAATACCCAATTCAAGTAGTGTACTAAATTTATCCACTTTCTTAGATGAGAACAGAATCCTTTGTGTTGGAGGAAGACTTAAACACTCCAACTTAACTGTCAATCAAAAACATCCCATACTTATTCCAAACAAAGGTCATATTTCTAATTTGTTGATTAATTATTATCATGTTTTACATTTTCATACAGGTGTTGAATCGACTATAGCTAACATCAGGTCAGATGTATTTCTTGTTTAAAGGTAAATGCAAAAGGCAAAAAAGCAAGTTATGGCAGATTTGCCCAGTGACCGAGTAACGGTATCAAGGGTATTCATCAAGGTCGGTATTGATTATGCCGGTCCTTTCTTTATTAAATTGTATCCAGGTAAATTCAAGAAATCATATAAATGTTATGTATGTATTTTTATTTGCTTCGCTGTAAAGGCAATTCACCTAGAAATACTTACCAATTGTTCTACTGATGCCTTTCTTGGTGCATTAAAACGTTTGATTTCGCGTCGGAGAAAACCCCAGGATATCTTTAGTGATAACGGTACAAACTTTGTAGGTGCTAACAATGAATTAAAAAAGATATTACAAAATCTATTCATTAAGGAAGGTAAGTAAAAAATTGAAAACTTCATAGTGTCTGAGGGTATAGTTTGGCACTTCAACCCGCCATCTACTCCCCATTTCGGTGGTTTGTGAGAGGCAGGTATTAAATCTCTCAAATCTCACTTAAAACGAGTTATAGGTAACACAATACTAACTTATGAAGAATTTGTAACACTTGTAACTCAAGTGGAAGCAGTTTTAAACTCAAGACAACCAAAATTTCTAGCGATCCAAACGATTTTATTCTTACTCTAGCTCATTTTTTGGTTGGAACTTCCTTAACTGCTTTGCCTGAGCCCGACCTTCCAAATACATCAATCAATGGACCAAATCGATGGCAGTTGGTGCAAAAATTAACACAAACATTTTGGGAAAAATGGTCAAATGACTATCTAAACCGGCTACAATCAAGAGTAAAATGGCAAAGGGGTGAGCAACCATTTAAGGAAAATGAATTAGTGCTAGTTAAAGATGAAGATTTTTCAAAAATACTTAATCGGAATCTAACAAAAATTATCAAGGTGCACCCAGGTAAAGATAATATTGTAAGAGTTGTGACTTTAAAAACAAATAAAGGCACCTACCAACGCCCAGTTAATAAATTAGTAAAATTGCCTATCTATGAATAACGATATATATATATTATTGTATTGTATCATTGTATTTGTGTATTATATTCATTAGCATATATTTCATTTACGTATTGCATTATATTAATTATATTGAAACTGTTTATCAGTATTTTGTGTATATTTCATATATTTGTATGTAAGAATGTATGTAATTTGCAATTAAACATTGCAACGGGGACCAGGATGTTGGCGCCTTCGAACGTGATTGACGACTTCAGGGTTGCCAGAATAAAAATATGTAACGCGCCCTTTTAATTATAAGAGAACGCTGATGCAACTGATCGAATGAACATGCAAGGCATGATGCTTTGGGCAGAGAGCTTTAAGCGATATTTTTTATTAACGCTGTAAATAGTCTTTAAATGTTGGTGCGTGTGTAGTGTATGGTTGTGAAGTTATGTTTAGTCATCAATAAACTTGTTCGTATACCAAGGGCTCTTCAATTATCAGATACAGCATTAAATAGACGATACATTCCTCTTGCTCTCCGTTGAATTCTCGACGACAACCAGACCAATCTAAAGTGGATGTCCTGATGAATCAACGGAATGCAGTTGAAAAAAAAAGATGTTTTTCCTTTAAGAACCTGTGAGCTTTTAAATGATTTAGCATTAATTTGGTGACACATTTTTAATATTAAAGACGCAGTTGGAAATCATTTTGCTTTAAAGCTTTACAGTCTACTCATAAGTAATGCCACTGTAGAAAGAGTATTTTTGTGAGTGATGTAAACAAAGAAAAAACTAAGGAACCGAATGTGCCTTGAACTGTTGGATCAACTCTCAGACTCAAAACGACTTTAAAAAAAGGGAGTCGCTGCGATGACTTTATTCCATCAGCATAAATGCTTCAATATGATTCAGAAATTTATAAAAGAAAAGACAGGAGATTTGACATCAGACGGGAAGAATTCGAACGTATTTTATAAGATTTAAATTTTTTAAAAAAACTTAACATAATTCTTAAAACAGATTCAGAAAATCACCAAATTAAAAAAAAATTTACTTATAAATTACGAGTGAAATCGATTCGCTACTCCCCCCACCACCTTCAGGCTACTTTGTTGCATAAGTTTCTGGCAGCTCTGTCGGATCCCATAGCAGTAGTCAGCACGCTGATGATATTAAATATGTGTTTCTAATTAAGTGTTATCTGAACGAATCTTAACTAAATCTTAACCTTCAATAGTGGCTGGTTTAAATAAATTATTACAGCAATAAGATAATGCTTTATTTTTAAAAGTTTTAACGAATAACTTAATTAATTGTAAACCACAATTTAATTATCTGGAAACCACGAGAAATTTTAGAGATGAATGATTTGAGCGCCATTAAGATTCCGGCATATAAGTTCAATGATCCTGCTTTATGGTTTACAATCTGCGACAGCACATTTTAACTTGGCTGTTTTAAAGCAATAACAAATAACAGATATCAGAACCAAATTTAAGTACAGCGTTGCTCATCTACCACTAGAAGCTTCTAATATCATTCGTGATGTCATCATGAATCGCGACTCCGTGGATCCTTACGAAACAAGAGTGAAATTGATTAAATGAAGAAGTGAATCATCGCACCAAAAGATCAGGAAATAAGTCATCGGAAAGGAGGTCAGGGACCGACGTCCTAGTTAATTATTTCGTGTTATGAGGCAGCATGCAGAATCCCATAGCGTTCCAGACAAACTTGTGCTCGAACTTTTCCATCAGCATCTGCCGGCGCGAATGCAATCCATCCTTGTTCCACTGGCATTGGAGAAAGAAGCCTAGGTAGCCGATGGAGTAATGGAGGTGACGGCAATTGCGGTTGAAAATCGTTTACTTGAGGAAATAAAAAAATTAAACCTGCGCATTGGTGAAATTTCACTCAGTAGAAGTCGCGATCGCACATATCAATAAATGTAATTGTTCAAAATAAAAAAATTATGTATATAAGCAGTGTTGGTACCATTACAAATATGGCTCCGCTGTCCAAAAATGTTGCAACCCATCAAAGACGATCCTAGCAGGTGTGAAAGATGCTTTAGGAAAATATCTAATACGGTTTATCTAATAATGAATTTAAGGAAATTAAAAGTTTTCAATTTAATAATAACCGTATAATTTAGAAAAACAAAATAGGGGAAAGAAGTGATTTTTGCCTATGGTTTTACGATGCTTATAAACAATGCTTGATTTTCCATTTTAGAGAGTTATACCTCTATCAAAAGGTAGTTTTATTTAGCATTAAGTTATTGGAGGAAAAATCTTGCAGCTTCTTTTGCCTTTTAAATAAAGGATTTTCATTACAAAGCCTGTTTGAAAAGCATTTCAATATTCGCATAGTATTATTAATGTTAGCGAAGTTCTAAATTTAATTTTATGTTGAGGGAACTTAATGGTACTTTAGAGTATTATTTTTAAAAAATGTTATTCATGTGCAGTTTTTAAAAGTCCTAATTGTAACCAGATGCCATATAATCAAACAGGCGAATCAAGCGATTCACAACATTGCACTAAAAACAGAAGTAAAAGAAACATATATTAAAAGCCAATCCTGATCTATATATATCTGCCCGCTTACATGTATACTCCTAACTGGAGAGTAACTTCATATAATTTAATCCACTTAGCCCTTTGCCATGTTTATTGTTGTCTTCATGTTAGCTGCAGGGGTGACACTAGGGCTGGGGAAATCTGACCCATGTCTGAGAGGGCAAATTTTAGCGGCGGCATTTGAACCGAATTTGAAAAAAACCTTTTTTTATTACAAAAAAACTTATATGAAAATATTTTTTGTATTATTATTTTTGCTTTGGGGAAACCTTGTACCTTATTTAAATACCTGGAGTTTTATTTTAGACTGAATAAAATTGCCTCTTACTGCTAGTAAAATTTGTATATGTATATAATGACTCTATATATCTTTTTTAAAAAAATAAAAACTACGCTACGTTGCGATTTATTGCAGCAAGCATATGGGTCTCCAACCAGTGGCGCAGCTACCAATGCGCTAGGCGTTGCCGTGCACCAGGCCCTCCCAAAACTCAGTGGGCCCTCGGACGCTGAATACCATGCAAGGCGAACTTGCGATGATTTCTCCCAAATTTAAGGTATAAATAAAAAAGTTTCAAAAAACATAATTATAATCATTGCAATTCAATTGAAAGTAACTTTGAACTAGTAGGAAGTTCTCTAAATCCTTTCTGTTGCTTGTTTGGTGGTGAGAACTTTAATTACTGAAAAGTTTATATTACTTTCCTTTTTTTTCACTTTCCTATAGTTATACTTGAAAGTTCCATTAAAACTCTTACCGTACTTATATTATTACATCTTAAAAAAACCTACGCAAGAGGCAATTCCTTTTCCTAGTTTTATTATATTTTAATGAGACAATGATTCATAGTAAGCTAGTTTCTTGTTTCAGTATTTGGCTATCTTCACGTATCGACTGAAGTAATTCCTCTCCTCATCTGCTCTTTTGCAGAGAGGGTTTTTCTTTTAATTATAAGTATAATAATATTGTATTTTATTTCTTTGCTCATGCACAATTTTTGTACCATTTTCTGTCTATCAGTGGACAATTTTAAAGCTCTAAGCGCTCTGGTGGGTGAGTTCGATTCTCCCAAATAAATAGCCAGAGATTCCTCAACGAAATTTGTAACATAATAGAATTACGTTTCTTCTTCCTTTTAACGGCAATAACTACTCGCAGGCACATGCGAAATGTATTGCATAAATTATAAAACTGAAATTAGGGATAAAAAAGAAACAATGGTGTGTTTAAGCGCAAACAATGCCAAATAAGAGAAAATAGTAAAAATATTCATATATTTTTACTTGATAAAATACAACGAATATAGAGTCCTCATTTTTTTTAGCACTCGTGCCTTTGGATACCTAGCTATGCCACTACCTCCGACCTCGTAATACAGGCACAAACGATAATCTTTTGTATATGATATTACTACGTTAAGGGTGACAAAAGTGAGCAAAAACAATATTTTTTTAGAACAGCGTTCGATAAATTGTGCAGTTCTTAGAAATTTCAAAATTTCTTATGTAGAATTAAAAATTATGTTTGTGCCGGGAAAAGAGCTATATTGTACTCCCTCCCCCTCTCTCCCCCCCTCTCTCTCTTCTGATCTAAAAATATCTCCATAAAAAAATTATTTTGCATTTACATGCCCATTTAAATATTTGACTGGCTTTCCGACTGAATTTATTTTTAAATATCTATTTGATTTGTATTTTTTTTCAGTTTCATTTATATATTTGTATCTATATATATATAGTAAAGTGAATCTGGTATTTCATTTCATTAGTTTTCTTATGTGTTGAACCTTGAAGGGTTCAAAGCATTTGTGTGAACGTTAAATCATGAAATTTGATATGTTTTTCGTATTTTCTTCTGTAACTTTCCTCCCCATTCCGAGTGGGTCACAAAAGACATTATTTCCACCCTCAGGATGTCCGGTGTCAGCTAACTTTAAAGGGATAGAGCAGTGCTTCTCAAACTTTCAATACTGGCGCCCCTTTTCAATCACAATTTTTATCGCGCCCCCCCTTGTACATTAATAATGTACTGAATGCAATAATAATGCACTTTGACGCTAAAGCAACAATCTTTATTATAAACCGTACAAATTCATGACAAAAGTATTAAATTTCGTACATGTTACTTTTGAGTTAAAAAAAAAAATTAAGTGATAGAGTATAATTATATTATGTTATTTTTCCTTTCTCTAATTTTTAAATTTGAACATATTGCAAAATGCGGTGGTTGCTTAGAAGACAAAATATAGATATAAGCTAAATGTAGAAAAGAACTCAGAGGGTCAATTTCTAATCATAAGCATTCCTTTGAAAACTTTGCTCTGTAAGACAAGCCCATGGAAGTACCGACTGAAGTACCCGCTCTTGGCACCAGTTCATTTATAAGAAAATAAACATTATTGATATAATCGCTTAATTGTAAGGAGAATAAAGCTGGGTGCAGTGCGACAATGTTTACAAGAATGTAAACTGATTTTTTAAAAATGATTGCTCAAATTATAATTAGTTTAAGCGAACTGTAATTTTAAGTCTCAAAGAATTAGCATTTAGAATTAATGTTGAATAATGAACAATAAAAATTCCGATGAAGAATAATTGTATTATTTTTAATATTTAAAGGGAAAATACTTCAACATGTTTTAACCCTGAGCAGGCGCGCAGTCGATACTAATGGTCGAGCGGGGTTATTTGAGTCACCCCAATCCTTTTTATAATTATTTTATAGTACACAATAAATATCGTAATTCCAGTGAATAATTTCATAAAAAGAGAAAAAATATACTCACCTACTTTTTAAGAACACAGAAAACATTTCAGAAAAAAAAGTTATCACACTGGGGAACTCAGACAAACAAGTACCTAAAGATCGTAAAAAACGTCTGTCACTCCCCAAAAGAGGGAGATATGTAGCAAATATATTTTAGTTCACGTTAAGATTGTAAAACAGGAGGATAGTGTGTCAGGGCCATTGGTAACAATTAAACAGTTTAACCAGAATTACCGATTTCGTGCACTGTGTGCTCGACATGACCGCTTCCGGATTAAAAGTGTATTTATTACGATATGAATGTTCCAAAAAAAATTATGTAAAACGTTTTTCATTATGCTTGGCTTAGTAATCCTTCAAAACTTCAAATGAAAAACAAATACATAACAGCAGGGTCGTAACTAACCGTACAAGTAAGCTCGAAGGTCAAACCGCAGCAAATACACATTCTGCTGCCTACAGCTGATGGCAATAATATATAACAGTGATGAACTTTATCTTCATAAAATGTTTTTTGATTATGACTCTGATTTTGTCTTTCCTCTAAAGAGTAGCATTTTCGCTTTGAAAAGGAAAAACGTAATAAAAAATCTCTCATCATGGGATTACAGCAAATCGAATAAAACGTTTTTTATTTGGTTATAGTATCAAAGATAGCTAAAAATGAGGTTTTGAAGTAAAAGCTTTTTTTTTCGATCATGTAAAATCGCAGATAATATATATATATATATATATATATATATATATATATATATATATATATATATATATATATATATATATTATTTCGTGTAAAAAAAATGTGTATATTTTTTATTATGTCAGAAATTTTCTGATTTTTTCTTCATTCTAGTAAATAAATTTTTTTGAAAACTTTTATTATTTTCGATATTCTCATGCCCCCCTTGTAGGTGTATCGCGCACACCCAGGGGGCGCGCCCCCACAGTTTGAGAAACACCTGGGATAGAGGCATTAAGAATTTTTGGAAGATATAGCGAGCCACGAGAGTAGTTTCATTTTTAGTCTTGATCTTTAACAAAGGGCAAGAGTCACATAACATTACAGTCATTCAAAATCCTAATGATGAATGGTTAAAGCTCGATCGTGAACAGTCTTGAATGTTGTTGTTTAAAATTACAATAAAATGATTTTAATCTCCACGATCAACAGTCTCGTTTTAGAAAAATGGTTTGATGAAATTGGCACAATTAATCTCTTACACTTAGCTTATTTGAAATAGCAATAGGTGCAATTATATTTTTAATTCCTTGTATTAATTTGTATTTTTAAGACATAAAATTATATACAAATTCCTCCTGTAAGGTACACTCTCCCGAATAAGGTACAATTAATGTTATCGTTCTCTTTGAATATGAATCTTATGTATTTACCTTTGCAATAAGGGGACATTCTATTTATGACATTCTGTTTAAGACACCAAAACGTTTCTGCTTCTTTTAAGATTTCAAAGACAAGTTTTTTGTATTTCTTTAAATAAATTAAATATAGAGCTGTCCTAAAAATCAATGTAATCTGAAAGAGGGAAAAACAAAGAAAATAAAAATTACAACATTGTCTGTTCCGCACTTTGATTTAACCCTCTGACTGGATGACCTGCTAATTGAATTTCACTTCGAAATCGGTCTACTTTTTCAAAGCTAGCGGTAGCCAAAAATGTTT